>JAJAGP010004844.1:0-41982 GCA_025084515.1 Ancistrus triradiatus | reverse complement strand
CCTAGCAGCTACGACACCGCGTCCTCTGTGCAACCGCGGATCAGTCTGGGTTGCCAGATCCTCGCAATCCTCGCGTCAGTTCTCTCAGCGTTCTCTCAGCGTTCTCTCAGCGTTCTCTCAGCGTTCTCTCAGCGTTCTCTCAGCGTTCTCTCAGCGTTCTCTCAGCGTTCTCTCAGCGTTCTCTCAGCGTTCTCTCAGCGTTCTCTCAGCCTACCAGGTATGACAGACAGGGATCGAAACAAACAATATGCTCCCTCTGTGGGAGTCTGATACAAAAGATGTGCATTCTATGACGAAGTTATCTGTGAGATCAGATGTTAATTTTTTTCCATTTTGCATCTGAAACAAAAAGACTGATGTGGGACTGGAGCACATAGGTATGTGTTGAGCTGGTAACACTTAATATGTTGCCATCTTACCTCGCACAGACTGCAGCAGATAGCAACGCAACCACAGGACATCTACAACATGGTGTAAATCACATGTTAATAACATGGCTGTATTATGAAACAAAGTGCTAAATATAAAACATGCACACACGTTTGGGGGACACTGCTGCCTCGTTCATGTGGACCTATCAGTTATGCATCATCCAGCCACCACACACACACCACCATAACACATTTGTTCCAGCACCACACACATCTTGCTCTGTTGGACTGTGGTGATGCAGTATTAAAGGTACTGTACTGTGGAGCAGAAGGTCCAGGGTTCAAATCCCACTTCTGTTAAGCTGCCACTGTTGGGTTCTTGAGCAGGGCCCTTAACCCACAAGTGCTTTGGACTGTAGATTTATCAGTTATAAGTCGCTCTGGATAAGGGCGTCTGATAAATGACTGAATGTAATAGTAACACCTGTTGAATTAATAACACATTCACACAGAGCTCGCACACTAACACAAGTGTAACAGCAACACGCACACACACTGCCATGACACACTAATCACATCAGAACTGAACTGTCTCTACCAATAAATGTACTTGGACTTGGACTGGATCTGGATTTCATCAGTTAGCACTCTATTCTCATCATCACTTTTATTTTCAGCATCAACAAGCATCACTCCCTCCTTTGATATTTGTGATGACTGGAACATAGTCACTTCAACACAACATTCCATGGCATTGTCCTGCTCACCTGGAGTATCAGTGATGGGTTCCATCACATCTTCAGCATTGTTTTCAGTTTGTAGATTTTTAAGGTAGTCAGACCCCGATACCTGAGCTGAACTCTGTAACTCCCTCGGACTGCTCCCAAGCTCAGGACAGGCAGAGTCCTCTATCGGCTCATTCAGAGTTTCAGAGCCAGCTCCAGGAGGAGATGACCTTCCAGCCTCTCCCCCTGCATGATACTCACTAAAACTCGGTTTGGCAGCAAGTGCCGTGCTTGCACCCTGCCAGTCACTCTGCCTATCCGCCTCGGAGCCAGGCTCAGCTACCACCTGTACAGCACTGGGCCCTTCCTCTGCACCCTGTGCCGTTCTCTTATGTGTGTAGCCTAACCTAATGTGCCCCAAGTCACCACACTCAAAGCACCTCATGGTTCCCGTGCTGTGCCCCCACTCTGAAGGATATATCTAGAATGGGCTCTTTTTCCAAATCCATAAGTACTGTCCTCCTGAAAGAGACCATGTGTTCAAGGTCTGCAACTTTATAGTGCAGGCGTACATTTCTAATATCGCTCACTAACTTCCCAAAGCGTGATAATTCACAATTAATCAACTCGTTAGCAAAACACTTTCTACCCGGGGTAGGGGGGAATTAACTTTTAATTTAGTTTTAAACTTTCACTAGTTTATTTCTTAAAGTGCACCACCAAAACTGTGAACAGTAAGAAAATATAAATGAAAGAGACAACACAAAGTGTAGCATTCGCACTCACCTCACCGCACATGTGCAGAGAAAGAGAGAGAGAAACTTTTGACTTTTTAACAATCCTTTATTATATCTCAGTAAAATTAACATTTTATTAACAAAATATTTCAATAAAAAAATAAGTAAGTAAATAAAAAGATGAGAGTAAAAGCAAGCAGGCCAACCACTGTAATCCTTTAAAATGAAGACATACTTCTCACATAAGCTCAGGTGCGAAACAAATTTCACCTTCCTCCACCGAGCACACCACATCTCCGTCACACCACACCATCCTAAAAGAGTCCAGGTCATGCATACTTTTATAAAAATAAAATCTATCTTCACTCTGGCTTTGACCAGCTTGGAGAAGACTACAGCAACCTCTTGGTCTATGCTGTGTGTTATTTTATTCTTTCTACTTGTGTAAATTGCCATTTTTGCTTGGCCAAGAATAAAATTGACCAGCTGACACTTAAACCTTTGGCTTCTGACATATTTAAAACCAAGGATAAAAACCTGAGGTGTAAAAGGAACATCAAAATTTGTAAAAACATTCTGTAAAAGGCCAAAAAGAGAGCGTAATCTAAAACAGTGAATAAAAGCATGAAACACCGTCTCTCTTTGAAAACAGAATGGACACTCGTGAGAAACCTCGGGATTTAAAATGGAAATAAAAGAATTCACAGAGACAATGCCATGAAGGATTTGCCACTGCACGTCAGCAACCTTTTTAGGTAACGGTGGTTTGTATAAGGCCCTCCACTCTGGCTTAGTATCAACCATCCCGAACTCCCTCCGCCAAGGAGTGTCCACCCTCCTGTCCAGCTTCTTCTTATTGAGGACCTTAACACAAGCCTTGTACAATGTCTTACCACTAGCTCAGGTCAACTTCATTTCAGTTTCTCCATTACATTTCAGCAGCACACCCTCACAGTCTGCCATGACCGGGAAGATGGTACAATTAGGAAAAGGGTCACCCTCATCAGGCTCAATAGCCCCTGCAGCATGGTTCTTCAAGAGCAACAGCTCCTCAGGTGTGAGTGCAGACCTCCACCTCCACCTGGAGCACTACGCGAAGGGACCTCATTCCTAGACGCGCTGCCAGGTTTTGAGCATTACCAAGCTCAGGACCAACAAGTCCAACCAGGTGCTGAAGCTTAGTGATCCCCGCTGATATCATGGTTCTGGACAACGCGTTAAAATTTGGACCAGTAATATCTAAACGAGCACCTAGGACTAAAGGTTCCTCTAAAACCCAGTAAAGAGAGGGGCAGCTCTCTCTGTGCACAATAAAAAGATTCCATATTTTAAAAAGACCCCTATAAAACACTGGCAGTCCAGCAGTGTCCCATTTTCCTACTATCCACTAAAAACTGTCCAGTCCACATTCTAATAACCACTGGCCTCCATACAGTGTCCTCACGGACAGTAAGGAGCCTCTGAATGAACTGTAGCCGAAAGGCCGCAGTTCTGCCAGCCAGGTGGACTACACCTTGCCCACCCTCCTCTTTGGGCAGATACAGGACTGCTTGTGGAACCCAGTGCAGCTGATCCCAAAAAAATTCACCAGAATTGCTTGGATGTTTGCAAGCAGATTCAGTGAGGGGTAGGCACATGCCAGTTTATGCCACAATGAAGAGGCAGCCAGGTTATTTACAACTAAAACTCGACCACTGTAAGACATTTTGGGAACTAGCCATTTCCATTTCAGTAACCTGCCGTTCACCTTTTCTAAAACACCCTCCCAGTTCTTCATCATAAAATCATTATCCCCCAGATACACTCCCAGATACTTAAAACTTCCTAGTTTCCACACAAGCCCTTCCGGAAGTTTGGGTTCCTCGCCAGCCCACTCCCCAACTAAAATTGCCTTGCTTTTTTTCCAGTTAACTTTGGCTGATGATAAAATGTTAAAGTCATTTAAAACTTTAATTAAACCATCAACATCTCCCTGTGAGTTGACCATGACTACCAAATCGTCAGCATAAGCTGACATACAGTATTGCATAAAGTATTGCTGCAGTTGGGGATTCTAAACCCAGTAATCACGTCTCTGAGTTTGCATAACAGTGGGTCTATTGCAATGGAGTAAAGGAAACCAGACAGAGAACATCCTTGCCTAATGCCCCTAGACACCTTAAATGGGGCACACAAACCACCGTTAACCTTCAGCACACTCAATGTCATTGTACAACACCCTGATCATAACCATAAAACCAGAGTTGAACCCAAAATTTTCCATAACTTTCCACAGGTATTCATGTTCAACTCGGTCAAAGGCTTTTTCCTGATCCAAAAATAACACACCAGTCTTCAATCCCAATAGCTTGGCGATATCCAAAATCCCCCGAATTAGATGAATATTGTCAAATATGGACCTGCCAAGAACACAGTACGTCTGGTCAATATGAATGATCTACTCTATCACCTCTTTCAGTCTTGCAGCTAATGCTTTTGAGAGCAATTTGCAGTCAGTGCACAACAGGGACACAGAACGCCAGTTCTTCAGTTCAGTGAGGTCTCCCTTCTTAGGAAGAAGAGTGAGGACAGCTCGTTGGCAGCTCAAAGGAAGCTTCCCCTCAGTCACACTACTCCTGAGCATGTCCAGGACATCCTCCCTCAAAACTGACCAGAACGACTTATAAAACTCAACAGGCAAACTGTCAATGCCAGGAGCCTTTCCGTTGTCCATGCCCTTGAGAGCCGTGTCCAGTTCCTCCAGCATCAGTTCCCTGTCCAACAGGGTTACAATACAGTTTAGAGAAAAAGCTGACTGTCTGCTTACGAACTTCAGCAGGCTCCGAGAGGAGATCCCCCGAGTCTGTTCGCACAGCATGCATAAACCTTTTCTGTCCATTCTTCTGCTCAAGACCAAAAAAGAACTTCGACGGAGCATCCATTTCAGTCACACCTCTAAAGCGTGAACGGACCAGCGCCCCCTGCACTGTAGCTCCCAGCAGGTCAGCTAGTGTGGCTTTTTTCCTTTTTATAGCTTCAATATGCTCTCCAGCTCCTGTGGAGGCTTCTAAACTCTGCATCTCCACTATTTCGGCCTCCAGAGCTGTGAGTGATCTGGTGACATCCCTAGTGACATTGAAACTGTACTGTTGGCAAAATACCTTAATCTGGATTTTAGCAATGCCCCACCACTGTTGTACAAAATTAAAAGAGGATTTCTGCATTTTAAAAGTATTCCAAAAAAGGTAAAAGAATCTCTAAAATTAGCATCATCTAAAAGTGCGGTATTAAAATGCCAATAGGCACTCCGAGGCTTCACACGAGATTTCCTTACATTGCACTGAACTATAAAATGATCTGTAAAACCAACAGGGGTAATGCAACAACGTGTAAAAGCATTCAGATGATGCTTAAATACATAAAAACGACCCAGCCTAGCCAAAGAGAGCATGTTATCTTTCACATGAGTCCAAGTGTACTGCCTCTGTGTTTTATGAAAAGTCCTCCAGACATCACACAGTTCATGAGTCTCCACTATCTCACACAGACGTTTGCGAGAAGCCACATGTGGTTCCACATGGTTTCTGTCCATATTATCAGCAGTACAGTTAAAATCCCCACCCACAATTAAGAACTCATTTGAGCTACATTGTGAGAACACCTCATTTAAATCATCTAAAAAAAATCATCCTCTCCATGCACACAGTCGGTGCATAAACACAAATAAAAACAAACACATCATTCTCAAAACATGCTCTCACTTTTAAAAGCCTTCCACCGACTATTTCGTCCACTTCATAGGAGTGAGGAATAAAACTCGGTGAGAATAAAATAGCAACACCAGAACTCAGACTGTTCTTATGGCTCATAATAACGAGTCCATCATACTCCTTTACCCAATCTACCTCATTTCCAGCATCACTGTGCGTTTCTTGAAGAAACGTCACATCCAGCTGTTTTTGTTTAAGTAACTCGAATATTTTAGCTCCCTTTTCACTATCCCTCGCACCATTCACATTTAAAGTGGATTTCTTAAAACCATCCATTAGCTGATAGTTAAAAGAAAACCAAGCCCCAAACGAGACCGAGATGAGTAAAAACAACCTAAACCACAACACTGTCATTATCATCATCATCACACTCTTTTTTCAGTTTAGTCAGTAATTTTTTCAACCGGTACAGCTCTACTTCAGTGAAAGCCCCTTCTCTTCTGAGATATTTCACATCATGAATAAACTGGAGACTATCTGGAAAAAACTTTGTCAGCTGGACATTCCTGTGCCTTTTAGTACGCTGTAAGAACACTCGGATGTCACCAGCTGAGTACACCGGGGGGGAGGGGTCTTCCTGTGAGCCTACTGACCAACCTGAATCAGAATGACCATCATCACTATCTGAGGCCTCATTGTCCACAGCCAGCACATTCTTTTTTATCTTACTTACAGTACTTTGGGGTCTCTTCTGCCTTTTGGCAGGGGAACACAGGGTCCAACTCCATGTCAGTCCCCTCCTCCTGTTCTAGTGTTCCCACAGATGTTAAGTCATGGTTGCCACACTGTACCTCCTGACTGTGATCATCCAGCTTGGGTTGTACCAGCGCTGCATCAGTCTGTGCATCCTCCACGGGTATCGCAGCTTGTAAGTTTGTCGCCTCCGTCACAGCACTGGGTACCTCCAAGTTTAGGTCCTCTGTAGGTTGTCTTTCTTTATCAGATCTAGTCTCCATTAGCTCATCTCGCTCCAGGTCCGCTTCCACAACAGGGGCCAGGACCCTGTTCACCAGCACCCCCTCTCGATCAGCCTCGGCTGCAGGGGTGCCAGTTTCAGCCGTTGGGGGTGCATCAGGTTCCGGTCTTCCGGCTCCGTCCCGTACGTTGGCCTGGGACTTTTTCTTAAGACAGGCACAGACGAGGGGACCAATCTGCCCGCACCCAAAACATTTCATTTCAGTGTCCGATGATGCAAAGATCATGTATTCATACCCCTCCACCCTGAGCTTCAAGGCCAGGTCCAGCTGCTCCGCCCAGTCCTTCAGCACCATGTACACCAGCCTTCGGAAAGACACCAGGTGTTTCACTAGGGGGGACTTGCACCCCAAGGGGATCTTCTTAATGGATGATACCAGTTTACCAAAGTTCTTGAGTTAATTGTTCATCAGTAATAAACGGGGGGACATTAGACAAGATGATCATTTTTGCTGGCGTTCCAAGGGGATACACAGGTGTAAACTGGTCGTGTAATACAATCTCAGTTTGTATCAGCTCATTGGCTCTTTCCACAGTGTTTAGGAAGATTACAATGGTATTATACATACGAGATGCTGAAACAATGTTACTATGTCCAATGACATTCCCGGCAGCCAGACAGCAGTCCTCCACGCTGCTCCTGCTCGCCACCTTCACTTCATGTCGGCGTGTCAACTTCTCAAACACGCCACCGTTTGAAGCCGCCATTATTTCGGCAGCTCCTCTCCACCTGGGTCGGAAAGACCCGCAGTGCCTCGGCGCCGCGCTCACACCCAGGGAATGTAATAAATAAATCTGTAGATGTAAAAACGGCACAAAACTTTCGGCAAAACGCCAAAAAGCCGCTGAAACGCTCACGCGTTCCTCCGCTCGCTTCGCTCGCTCACGCACTCACTTCCGCTCACAGAGAGAGAGAGAGAGAGATTCATTTTTGCATACGTTTTTTCTAACTGTTTTTCCTTCATTCGTGCTGGTTTTGTGAGGATTGTGTTTTCTTTGTAGCAGACGGTGGTATGAAAGTGTATTATCATCAGTGCTGTGAGTGTTAGCTTTAGCTTTGGCTCCTTTAACTTCATGTCCTAGTCTGTGTTTCTGTGTGAACATGGTGCATCTCCAGCACATTTCCTGTACTGCACTACCATCATACACCTGCTGTATTTAGTATACTTTTATATCTTGTCACAGCAGCTGTAGGGAGGGAGTGTCATTTCTGTTTTTGGTTAGGGAGCCGGGTAAGTCATCCTCTTTATTTTCCTTTTGTTTGATACGTAAGCAGCGGTATTTAATCAGGAGTATGATTTGATTTATTATTTTGGCCTTTGCTCTGGCTGACGTCATTCCAGTGTTGTTTCATGTGGCGTTAACGAAATGAGGAAATATCCACAGCTTCTGCTAAGCAGTTATGGAGTGGTGTGTGCAGTTACTGCCCCTCAGCACTAAGCTTAAGCTAAACCAGCTGAACATCGATCTGTATCCAATAATCCGATACTAACCAGTCCTAGACCGAGTCGTACCTGCATTAGATTTAAATTAGATCTGTTTTTTTACATTAGGTAGGATGTACTGATATATCGAGCCTCTTTCAGGTGAGTGCATCTCCTTTTTCCATATCCACTCACCCATTCACCCTAATTCATTAATTATTCAAGTTAATTTCAGTAAAGTGTCCAGAAATACAAATTTAAAGCTGTATTTGTTGTTTTGTGTTCTGTTTGTAAGGAGCGGTTACATGTGTGCTGCAGATGCATGTGTGTCTAAACATCTTTAAAATAATCCACACGTCGTTTTTAATTTCCATTTAATTGTATGTAATAGTCTCTTACTGATTCCAAATAAATCCAGAGGTAATTTAATCGTCACATGACTTTAGCTCATGACTGTAACACACAATTTAAAACCGTAACAGATTTTACTGATCCAAAGCCTTCAAACTAAACCTAAAGTCACATCGTCTACAAAACCAAACGTTTCGTCCACATTTAAGCCCAGATGATCAAACTGAAGATCAATATCATATGATCTTAAACTGCTGAAATGATAAACATGCTCTATTTAGGACATTTAAACAGAAATATTGTAATGCTGGTAAATGCTCATAGAAAATCAATCACAGGTGTAAATTACTGCTTGTCAGGAAACATCAGCGTGAATTCACAGATCCAGTGAGCAGTATGAGAGCAGGGAAGGTGATTCCAGTTATTTGGATTTTCAGCTGGTGAAGCCAAAATAGCACAGTTCTCTTTTCTATTATTTTTACTGGGTTCATATTGATTCCAGAACCTGGGAATAATAAACAGCAGGTATTTAAGAGCTTTATTTTAATTCTCTATTTAGGAAAAGTTTGTTATCAATCACAGAATGAATTTATTTTCATTTAATTAATTTGAAAACTGGGTGGAAGGTGTGGTGGGAGAAACTTTTTTCTTCAATTTAACTACAAACAAACACAGGATCTCTAGAAGCTACTGGACCTTTTTTGGATAGACAGCGTCTTTTTATAAAATCACAGTAAATTAATATATAAATAAATACATTTGAACTAAATTAATGACAAATAAACTCTAAGTGGAACTGGGTTACAGCTCCTGTAGCTCAGAGGTAAAAACCAGCTGCTGGAAACATCTGTTTCTGAGGACCTGGGTTCGAATGCTGGACTGGGCTTATAATGTGAAGATTGAATGGTTTTCGTATAAAGAGTACAGTGTTACTTACGCAGTGGCAGGGTTTAATGGGGATTCATCCACCCATGTCCAATTCCCCTCTGATTGTTCATCACTTCGACCGATCCTGGTGTATTTATTTAACTTCCAAAGGAACTCCTGGAATGAAGCAGAATGTAATTTGAATAAGTAAATGCTAGCAGAGTTCAGATGCTTCTCTGGGTTCCTCTCACCTGTTCCTCTCTGCTGTTGATGATCACCAGGTCTGCTCCTCTTTCTCTGCATTCCTGTCTGCTCTCACTCCAGGTCTTTCTCTCAGTAGAGATGTAGTAATAACTACAGCCAAATTTATTCCAGCCCTCTGAATTCACCATGTCTAACACAGAACAGAGTCGTAGGTTAGTGATAGAAATAAATCCTGTGTTAGTAGGACGTGCTGTTTCACTCACCAAACATTCTTATCAGATCACCAAACGTCTTCAGTAGCTTTGTGTTTCTCTCAGTCTGATTGTTACAGGTGATGTTTATCTGCTTTTTCTCCTCATTCAGGATCTCATTACGGTTCTCTAACTGCTTTCTTTCTTCAGTCAGGTTTGTGATGCTGAAGCTGAGGAACTCTCTTTCTGTAGTGAGGTTTGATTTTAAGGAGTCGATAGTTTGGGCCTGAACCTCTTTCACCTTTTTTACATACAAATCTAAATTAACAAACAGTTAGTTAGATTATTTCCATAGCTTTGTTTTAAAACTCATATAAACGTTGCAGTTGTGTGACAGTGGAGTTTCAGATGCTGAAATACTCACAGTTGATGAGCAGCACTATGTTGGTAACCAGCAGGATTAAACACAGCAGTCCCAAAATCACTGCAGCCAGTCTGGAGCATCTCAGTCCTGTTTCATTCAGCAATATACAAAATATCAGCTCTTTATATACTAAATAATATAAATATTATATTATTTATCTAATGTCCTGTGAATAATTGATGAAGACAGGTGGTTTAACGGGACATGGACGAGTAGCAACTTCTGTGCTCTAGGATGTTGAGGAGGACATTATCAGGTCTGAGTTTTCAGGAATATAACAGATATTCGTTCCTGCATCAGGAGCCACCACTCAGTCCTCAAGCTGGTCCATTAAAGTAAGAGCTTTATCAACCAAAAGTGTCAGGACGCCCTGCATGAACAGAGGCTAATGCTAAATACCCTCTCTGTTCTTGTATCCACTAACTGGATGGATGAAATGGCTTGTTGATTATCACTCACTCACTAATTCAGCATTTATAGTCTTATTCAATGTCAGGTATCACTGATAAAATGAGAACAGTGTGGGTAAATGTCATCATTTCTGGAATTATGTTAGAATACTACAGTAAGTAAAATTACTCATTCATTTGCTGATGCATTTACCAGATGCACATGAAGAATAAACCTGTAATAGAATTTTCTTTTCTTTTGATTTGGTTACAGCCTCGTGTTAGACACAGTGAGCCATAAAGAATTGAAATCAAACCTTTAAAAGGCACTGATATCAGATCGGTATCTGCCCAAACCGAGAGTTCAGTTATTTAATTGTTATTAATTGTGTCATAAGACAAAAGTTCCTGGGACAGAGGAGGCTCACAGGGGTTAAGGCTCTATACCCATAGCTCCCAATCTGTTGTCCGGACACGCCTAAGCGGGGCGCCAAACATCACAGCTGGTGCACGAGGCTTTGTCTGCTCTAAGGTGCTCTGAGTTTGTCAAAATACAATTTGAACATGTTAAATAAAATTAAAAGAACACACTCGCTGAAAAAAAATCTGTATATAAAATGACTTAAAAAGATATTTAATAAGCTTATCTTTGATTTTTAGTTAAATGTTTAGCTGTCTTGAAAAGAGAAAAGGAGAAAAAACTATAAATGGAACTCAAAAGAAAAGGAAAAAGCTATAATTTATGTTCATTTTTGCCAAAAAAGGATATGCTTGTTACGGTTCGCCATGTAAAAAGGCTGACGAACCGTCAAAACTAAATAAGAAGGGTTTGGGACCCAATTGCAGTTAACTCCAGATGGTATTAATGAACTGAAATAAGGTTAAATAGATAAACTGAAATAAAACAATACAAATTAATAAATAACAAAAAGGGGAAATGAGTCTGTGTGTGTGTATGCTGAAGCCAGCGAATGTGCGATCAGCCAGTCACACACACAGAGATCAAGTGTGCAGTCAGCCAAACAAAGAAATGAAACAAACGGGGGAAAGAAACGCAAGCGGGAGATGCACAATGGCGGAAGTGAGACGGGTGAGGTCTCGAAGCACGCAACTGCCAACGAGTCCCTATTCCAGCGCCTTAGCGGGGATCGGGGCTTACGTGGCGTGCTGGGGTCAGATGATCCGACAGCTACTGCCAGTGGCTAAGCTCTTAAATAGCCAAAGGCAGCAGCTGAGGATCATTTGCCTGTGATTGAGCTACTTACTGACAGGGAGCTCAACCACAGCGGCTGCCAGGAGTCATACGAGGAATGTAGAGCGTTGCCACCCTCTACAGTCCATACCTGGTATGACGGTATGACTCCTGACAATGCTTTATTCTTTTGGTCTGTGTGTATGCGGACTTGGGGGGGGGTCACAGATTTTATAGACCCTCGCAGTGGGGCACCAAGCACAGACATTTGGGAACCACTGGACTATACAACTAATCTATAGAGGTGGTAAAAGGACAAGTTATTTAATTAAAGACTACTAATCAGTTAAAAACGTACTCTATAGAGTACTCTAGAATATACTTTTACTCAAGTATATTCTACTTAAAGCAGAAAAGTATTTCTTTAAAAAGCTTTTCTCACTCAGTTTTTGAAACAGGGCATCTTTTATTGGGGGTAAGAAGTACAGATCCATAACACTGGGGCTATGTAATGGTTTAAGTACATGAATCATCTGCAAAAAAAAATCGTACAAATAACCTTATCATCTTTAGCCAACATTTTCAGACACGAGGAACCAAAATATACAAAATACTTTGGAATTTTTTTGAAAAAATGCTGCTAAATTCCTCATAGCTAGACATGATCATATTAAGTAATGCAGTAAATAAGGATATTTGACCCAAACTATAGTTATCTTCAACTCTCTCTCTCTCTCACACACACACACACACACACGGAAGCTCCGCCCCCCACATCATTTACACCTCTTTAGTGACCACAATGACATTGCTTAGAAGGAGAGAACACAGTTTGGAACTTTTTTAAGAGTGGCTACTCTGCCTCAAACTTCAACCTTCTGATGCATCGTCCAGCCACCACACACACACACACACACACACACACACACACACACACTCATTACATTAGAACTGAACTGTCTCCACCAATAAATGTACTTGGACTATAAATGGTAACATTCAGTACACTGTGCTCGTACCTGGTCGGGGGATCGATGTATTTTGGGTATTTGTGCCGGTGTTCTGAGAGTCTCTTCTGTCTTCCTGATGTTTGGGAGCATCCACACTGTCATAAATATCCACCTTCTTCTCCACTCTTCTTCCTCTGTCCATCCCACTGAGCTCAAGGCTGCTCATGTTGTTGTCGATACTTTCTGCCGTTCTTTCTCTTAACGTTCTGTCTTTAACTCGACCCTTCTTCTTCTGATCTCTTAAGAACCTGACCTGATGAGAACCTCTCCAGATAAAACACTGATCCGATAGTGACAAGAGTGAGGTTTTTAAGAGCTTCTTGAGTAAAGAGGAAACAACGTCTTGGTCTGCAGAAGGTCACATGATTTAGGTCTGAAAGATAAGTTTCAACTGCATACACCAGCTAACAACTGACCCCCATATCAGGGTGACTGTAATGCTTTTACTGAAATAAACAATTGCTACTGCATAATATAATAAATGCAACATGAAGAGTCACATGACTGATGCACACTGTGATGGAGCTTCTCGATCCAACCTCAAACCACAGCATCGTTTGTTAAACCAGGTGGGTTCTTTATAATGAAGCTCATGGATATAGACAGTCAGCATATTGGTACACATTTGCTAGTTCCGTGGGTGATAGCATGATGCAGATTGCTGCACATCCATGAAGTGAATCTCCTGTTCCACCACATCCCAATGCTGTATTCTCTATTGGATTGGCATCTGGCGACTGTGGAGGCTGATTTCGTACAGTGACCTCACCATCATGTTCATAAATCAGTTTATTGTAGAGCTTTGTCGATTCATTAAATTTGAGCTTTGGGACATGGTTATCCTGCTGGAGGTAGAGATCAGTAGATGGTACACTGTGGGCATAACGGGGTGCACATGGTCAGCCACAACTCAGGTAGGCCCAAAGTGTGCCAAGAAATTCCCCCACACCATTACACCACCAGCAGCAGCCTAAACCGTTGGTACAAGGATGGATCCAATGTCGCAGCAGGAATCGAGACTCATTAGACCAGGCGACGTTTTTCCAGTCATCTATTGTCCAGTTCTGGTGAGTCCGTGTGAATTGTAGCCTCAGTTGTCTGTCCTTAGCTGAAGAGGAGCGGCATCTGGTGTGGTCTTCTCCTGCTGTAGGCCATCTGCTTCGAGGTTTGATGTGTTGTTTGCTCAGAGATGCTCTTCTGCATACCTCGGTTGTAACGAGTGGTTATTCGGGATACTGTTATCTTTCTGGCATCAACGTGGCATTTTCACCCAGAGAACTGCCCTCACAGGACTTTTTCTCTTTTTCGGACAATTCTCTGTTAAACCTAGAGATGGCGCTGCGTGTGAAGTAGATCAGGAGTTTCTGAAATACTTCTGACCAGCCATGCCACGTTGAAAGTAATTTGCTACTATACTTACGTAGCTTTTTATTATGTCTTTACCCTACTGAACTGTTTCCATTTCTGGTGACTTCTTACTTTAATTCCACTACATTTCAAAGCCAAAGCCCAAATATCGTTCTACATTATGTGAAATCTGTCGTTCCTTTGGCTTATATGTGCATAAAAAAGTAACGTATAACAACAAAAGAAGCGAGAAGCAAGCACACCAATCAGGGTATTGCCCTAGGTTTGTTTTGAACTTGTTTTGACCTGCTGGACTAATTTATGACATTCTGTTAAGAGTGACACGAGTCTTTTCACCTAACATTAGTTTATTAAGCAAGAGTCTTGTTACAAAAATAATAATCGGACATTTGAGCCATAATAAATCATGGTACCTTTACTTTCAACACCTAAGTACATTTAAAGGCAAATACCTTTGTACTTTTACTCAAGTGAAGCTCTGGAGTAATATTTTATCTTGGGTATGTACATTTACATTACATTTACAGCATTTAGCTGACGCCCTTATCCAGAGCGACTTACAACTGATACAATCTTACAATCCAAGCAATTGTGGGTTAAGGGTCTTTCTCAAGGACCCAACAGTGGCAGCTTGGCAGAGGTGGGATTTGAACCCTAGACCTTCTGTTCCAGAGACTAGTACCTTAACCGCTAGGCTACCACAGTCCCACAGTTGAATGTCTACTTTAGCTCAAGTCCATGTACTTTGTGTATGTCATCCACCACTGTGATTAGTCAGTAAATGATACCAGAGTTCAGGAAAAGTGAATAAAAGAACAGAATAAATAAAGGCAATAGGTGAAAAGATCTATTGTACAGTTTTATGAAGTTGATAATCATAAATCAGTTAGTGTTGGTGATATTTAACAAAAGCTGGTCAAGTGGACATGAAACAGTCGTTTCATCAACTCTGACCCTTGCAGCTGCTTTTTTATTTTTCAGTTTTATTCATTTGTAATTAATAAAAGAAAGACTAGACTTCGTGAAAGGCCATAAGTTTCTATTTCCATTTCAGTAAACATGTCAGTGGTTTAGACAGGAAAGCAGATTCAGGATCACATGATGCAGCCCCTGATAAATCACTGACACGAAGCAGCAGCATCATTCTGTACTGAACTTCATCAGAAGCATGAAGCAGATCAAGACAGACGTCAGCTCTGAGAGCATCTACATGAACATCGATGACAGTCAGAGCAAAGTCTACAGCAGCAGCACGGCAGCACAGAAACCAGGTACGAGCTGAATGTAGGAATGCAGGGACTGAATATGAAACAAAATACAAAGCAATGTTAAAATCCTACCAGTTATGAAAAGGTGCACTGAATGATAAAGACAAGCTCGCATTTATTTTGTATTACAATCATAAATGCAGTAAGGCACTTCCTTTTAACAATTCACATCTACCTCATAAACAAAAACATACATTCGCTTTCGAAACAAATATCTGGCGTAAGTATGAGGACGTATGAGGAATAGCTGGATACATGAAAATGTACAGCATTAGCATGATGAAAGGATATTTTTTTAAAAGATTTGGGTGTGATGTTTGTTCAGGAGAGTTTTCCAAAAATAATGAGACATTAGTTGATAAGATAAATAAATAAATGTTAATACTGCTGGTACTGTGCAAAAGTCTTAGGCCACCATTAGATTTGTTGTTTTAGCAACAGTGTAATGACCATATATAATTATTTGACCAGAAGATACAGAAACTGAAACAAACAGCTTCTCTAGGCTGCAGTTCTAATTGTGTAATGTGACCTCCCCTTACACCTGAGGAACAGCAGCATCTGGCAGCTTCATCGGGATGCTTGAATACAGTTCGAAGACGCTTGATCAGGAACTGCCTTTTTGGAAGGGTAGCAGCCAAGAAACCGCTGCCATTTTGTACTGAAAATTGTGGGGTTTTTTAAAGTTGTGTACATATTCCCTGTATTTTCTGTTTGTATCTTAGTACAGAGACTGATAAATAATTATATATGGTCATTATGCCATTTCTAAAATAAAAAAGGTGTAATGGTGGCCTTAGACTTTTGCACAGTACTGTAAATGTAATGTGGGTAAGATCTGTGAGAAAGTCAGCACTGTGGTTTAAACAGAAAGTTCTATTGGGGAAGTTCAGATAAGGTGCGAGACAGGAAAAAAAGAGCCGCTTGTGGTAAGTGACAGAGGCTCCTCAGAGAGCATATTCGTTAACACAAACTGATCAACTGGTGGCATGATGGTGTAGCATCTGGTGTTCATTCCTCCCACCTCCCCAAAAATATGAGATCAGGAGGATCAGGCCTCTAGGTGTGAATATGACACCCCCGGGGCTGGCTCTGGACCACAGCATTTGACCCCAGGATTTAGTGTAGATGAATAAATGAAGCCAGCAAACTGAACCAAACCTTTATTTCCTATTAACTTAATCTTGTTAATTATCAAATTCTTAATGTATCCTGATTTGAGACATGGTCTTTGTACCACGAAGATTTGGAAATTCAGTTTTGTTTCTGAAAAATCTTTCTACGAAAGGGGAAAGAGGAACTCCTCTGACCAGGCCTCCTTTATGCGGCTAACCGAAGTTTCACTGTGAGTGCGTCAGCGTCTGTGAATGATCTCTGGAAGGTGGAAATGGGAGCGTAACCACATTTTATATTTTGTTCTGCAGCTGCGTCTGAGGGGAGGAAGGTGTGTTTTGGCAACCCGGCTGCAGTGTGTCTGGGCCTGCTGTGTGTCCTTCTGCTGGTCCTGACCTTAAGCATGTGGATTAAACATGACATACAGAGCAAAGAGTTACAGAGCAGCTACAGCAACATGAGCATGCAGAGAGAGCAGTTACAGAGCAGCTATAACAACATCAGCATGCAGAGAGAGCAGTTACAGAGAAGCTATAACCATGTGATCAACGAGAGGGACAGGTTCAAGACGGAAAACAACAACCTCGCTTCAGAAAGGAGTCAGTTACAGATCAGTCACGACGTCCTGAAATCAGAAAGAGATGCAATGCAGAAAGAGCTCCGGGAACTGGGTGAGTTACAAACAGGGGTTTAATAATGAGATGCAATTCACTTAATGGCCAAAAGTTTGTGGACACCTGTATAATTAGTACGTTAGTCGAATTATTCACACTCATCACTACTGGCAGTATTATCTGTCCAACTCAAGGTTTCTTACATTCTCCAGGTGTGCTTGTTCTCCGTTATTGATTATCCGGCCATGCATTGAATGACGTCATGCATGACATGCATGTATTGGCCGGCAGTGGCGGCTGGTCCATATGGCAAACTGGGGCGCCGCCCCGTCAAGTCACATGTTAAATAATATATAAGCAGTAATACAGACAAATTGAACATGAGTTTGTTATATATTGCAAAATAAGTATGAGGTGATTTACTCATACTATGGAGCTGGTAGTCATGATAGCACTTATTTTAAAAAAAAATACCATGGTCTATTCTTCGTGTGTACAGGGGCCACATGTGCCTATGGAGGTCCTTAAACCTTTGACAAGCATGAGACCACTCTGCAGTCCAGACACGCCAGTTATTGTTTCCATTTTTTTCTTCATAAGTGATTGGACTATAACAGGCTTATTAGCTGATCAGGGGACCGCGGGAATTGTAACTCAGTTCAAGTTGAAGCGTTGTTTCAGTTTGGCACATCATTTATTGCAAATGATGGAAAATGTAGTTTTATACTTAACAAAAACCCTTTTCGCAAGGCATTCACTTGAAGAAAAAAAAAGGTCAGCGGAGCTTATACCGGACTGAAATGATAAATTCAGCAGCACACACGGGGACGAGCTTACACCCGGTTGTTGTTATGGCAAATGGAGACGCCTGGATCTGGATGTGGTACAGCAATGCCTTTTTTTCACTTTCCCTGTTTGTTGTTTCAAAGTGCAGGAACCAAAGCTTTGTGGACAGTAATGTAATGATGGAGGTACAGGACTTACAGGAGGTACGGGACTGTGGTAGCCTAGTGGTTAAGGTACTGGACTCTGGACAAGAAGGTCCAGGGTTCAAATCTTACCTCTGCCAAGCTGCCACTGTTGGGTCCTTGAGCAAGACCCTTAACCCACAACTGCTTGAATTGTAAAATAGTACCAATTGTAAGTCGCTCTGGATAAGGGCGTCTGCTAAATGATGTAAATGCAAATGTAAACTTACTGAGGCATGAAACAGAAAGTCACTGAGAAATTTGCAGGCCAGATGGAAAGGGCGGCAAAATTTATGTTTAAAAATTTCTACTGGCCATTCTTTAGGTACTTGTCAGTCGAAAGCTGTTTTTAGACCATTTTTCAGTGTGCTTGCAACCTCCCCCCTTTTTTAGCACCAACCAAAGATTGGTTTGTGATATTGTGATCTTGATCTGTGGTGACCTAGTGGGTAAGGTACTGGACTATGGACCTTAGCCAAAGCTGCCACTGTTGGGTCCTTGAGCAAGACCCTTAACCCACAATTGCTTGGATTGTAAGCTTGTACCAATTGTAAGTCTCTCTGGATAAGGGCGTCTGCTAAATGCTGTAAATGTAAATGATGTCATGTCAAACACTAAATCTCTGCAGACACCACGTGCCCAGCCGGATGGACAAAATTCAAGTGCAGTTGTTATTACTTCTCCCAGACTAAGGGTACCTTCGATCAGAGGAGAGAGGACTGCAGAGGAAGAGGAGCAGATCTGGTGATCATCAACAGTGAGGAGGAACAGGTAAACGTGCCATTAAATGATGTGAATACTTACCAGGATTGTAACGTGGGTTAATCTCTCAATGATAACAAAATATTATTTCTGTTTCACCTTCAGCGTTATGTTTCTGGATTCAAACATGGCATGACTCAGAGACTATGGCTTGGTTTGACCGATCGCGACGCTGAGGGACAGTGGAAATGGGTGGATAACACACCTCTGGGAGTTGGGTATGGAACAATCACAGATAATGCTTTCTGACAAGATTGGGTTTGTTACAGAATAATCACCACATTGAAGCCATAATCCTGTGTAAACATGACTTTGTGTCTCCGTGTGTCTTAGGTACTGGAAGCAGGGTGAGCCGAATAACATTATAAATTTCGGTACAGATGAAGACTGTGCTGAGGTAGTTCCTAACACCATCTTTGGTGAAACAACCTCCACGTGGAACGATGTTCCATGCAATTATGAGTTGTTTGGATTATGTGAGAAGAAGACCTGCTGCAAACAATAAGAACAATGGAATGGGGCTACAGATCAGCACTGCAATCGGAGATACTGATGTTCCTGATCGACGATGAAGAGATACAACGTAAAATATGCGAGCCTGATTTATAAAAAATGTCTCTTATTATATATTTGCAAGGTCTTCAACGCATGTTCATGTAACTAACATGATTAAGCATTCACTATTACCAAATATAGCAGTGTATCAGCGGCTATTAATTGGAGTGTTTTTGTAATTACAATCCCTGAATCAAAATTTGATTTAAAGCTCTTTTTTGTTTATTTCTAGCTCATTATCAGTGTTATTCCACTTACTCCAGATCATGAAATGGTAATAAAACAAAATAAAACCATTTTTTTACAGCTTCTGATCTATAGTTCCTCTGTACAGAATGATTGGTCTGTCTGTACTTAAAACATCTCCAAATTGGCAAATGATGCAGACAGTAAAACACATTTGGCATGTGAAAAAGTTCCAGCACCCTTCCAGGTGATCCACTAGTGTGTTCAGAGTAGCTTTAATTTGTTAAAGGACAATTCAAATTTATAAAGACTGCTTTTCATTTAAAAATGGAACCAACACTTTTTGAGTAGAATCGTGGGCTGCAAACTAGATGATTAATAAGCACGCCATTAGCGAACTCGATCCTGTGCGTTTGAGGTTGTAACGAAGGCAGCTAGAGTGGAAGTCAGATGCAGGTTTATGAAACAAAGAACCATTGGTCCAACAAACAGCCCAGGTCGTAACCCAATGTATCAGAAAACACAGGCAGCCACGGCCACAATCAGAAATCACAAGAAAACACCCAGCGGGGCTAGAGCACGACTTCACGACAAGTAAGCCTGTATGCTTAATGCTGGCATTCAGGTGACCGTGACCTCTGCAGGCATAGCGGCCAAGCGTCGGCAAAGGACGTGATGCCAGTCTAGCGTTTGTTATTTCTGTGTGCTTGAGTGTCTGTTGATTCATCGTGCCTGTGTTGCGTCCCTCCTAATTACTGGGTATAAGTAGGCCTGGATATTTTAGGCGTGTGGTATTAGTCGTATCCTGTGTGTATCTGTTTCAGTGTGTGAACTAGTAGTGTGTCTTCGTGTTAATAACCGTACCTGCACCTACGACCACAATCTGTTACTTTCCTGAACAGCCGGATTTATGTTTTTCATTAAGTCACACTAACAGCTTTAATATTCCCTTTGCTTACTGGATCATGCTAACAGCTTAAAAGTGTCTGTGCTCATTTTTCTCGTTCCGTCACGTTAACAGCTTCAGTCTCCACCCCGATTTACTTCTCAGCTTCCTGGATCAATTATACACTCACAAGCCACACCGCTTCCGTTTCACACTCTGACAAGCTCAGTCGAAATGAGGACGCGCTTTCAGCCTCAGAGCTGGACTGTACTTTTCTTTTTTTTATCAGGTAAGCTTTACACAACCTTGTTTTTCTTAGTTTCATACTTTTTCAGAGCTTTGGCTGCATCAGCAGTGTCATTAAATAAACCTTAAATAAACCCATTAAATAAACATTTTCTCCTGTTTTTATGGCTTGGAGGCGGCGAGTTTCAACTTTGGTTCATTTAAATTCATTTATGCAGTCGAGTCGTTTCTGTGATCATGATTATATATTGATTTGCAGAATGCTGATGTTGCATAAATCTGTTTTTTTGTTGCAAAAAACATACTTTTCAAAAATAGTATGTTATGCTTGAGCCTTTATAGAGAGCATATTCAGTAGAATCCATGTTTAATCGTATATTGAAAGGAAAGCCATCTTAATTTATGTTTTTATGATTGTGAGTCATTGCAGACTCTCTTCTCACTCGCTTCTGTAACAAATGACCTGTGCTAACGAAACAGGATTTCCTGCTAGATTGTGGTGAGAAGTATGGGCTGAATAAATGCATCTTGACTTCCGGAAGCTCAGGCAACATACCTGAGCTGCATCATTTCCTGTGTGCTTTTAGGAAACGTGCAGCATTTAGCCTACACTGATATTTATAGCACCGAAAATGAAAAAGAGACAAATTCATATGAAAAGTGGATTCAGTACTAACATATTTATGTTTAGAATGTGAAAATAATTGTTAGTCCTCATTACTCTTAGCGTAGATCACATACAGTCAAGCTAAAGTTAGAGCAGCTCGAGTCAAAGGAAAAGTTCTGAGGCTTTAGAAAGAAGAACTATTTGATTGGATTATAATCAATTTGCCAAGATCCGCTCTGCTCTCTCAAATCTCCACCTCTCCTGAGGAGACACACCTGCGGCTCATAATAATAATCATCATCATCATCATCTTTATTTAAATACAACCTTTCATACAAGAAGCACTTCAACTGGTTTACGGTGACATAAAATATGACAGAAAACAAATAAAATTCTGTCCTAAACAGAAGCAGTCTCCAACTCAACAATGACGATAAACAAATCCTAGTTGAAACTTTAGCCAGTTATTAAAACCCAAATCATTAAGGATAAATGTTTTCAATATACACCTGCACTCACAGAGCTGTTGATAATTCCTCTTGGCACATATTGCACATTAATTTGGACATTTTTGCCCAAACCATAGCTCTGTGATGGTTATCTAATTGCCTTGTGTATTTGTATTGTATGTCTGATTGTATATTTGTATTTTTATTATTCTTAAGTTAAATTTTTTATTGCTCATACCTTTATGCATTGCACAAGCTGTAGAGGATCCAGACATCACAAAAAGCATTTCAATGCACAATTGTCACTGACGTTTGTACACTTGATAAATACCTAACCTTGAACCCCTCCATCCATGTGCTCTTAAACTCCAGTACATCAGCCTTTGGTTAGTGTTTAACCTCTTAGTAGTGTATAGTATTTATGTTGCAGAGTGCTAAGCATTGTTTCAGTGACTATCTTGTTCATGCTGTTCAGTTGCTCCAGTTACATCCTAAATCTAACCCTAAGTTTAAGCAGCTAACCTCAAAAAAAGCAATTCTTTAGGCTGGTTTGGCTATTCAAAAAGAATGTTTTCATTTTTTAAAACAAAGCAGTTTTACTTGAAAGGGACCAGCAAATTGTACATGAACATTAGGTCATGAACATTTGGTCCTCTGAAGCATTTATAGCATTTTAACAAGAACTCCTTAAAGCTGATGGATTTTGACTGTTACATACATTATGCTTCCCAGAGATCTTCAGCTCTGTGGGAGAATCCCCCCTTCAGTTCAACTGACTGGCACTGTAGGTGAATCTTTTATTTTCCGGACCCGTGTGCCTGTGTCAGGCACCATCATTTATGGATCAGATATAATTGGACTGGTTTTTAATAAACATAGTGAAACAGATTTTATTGGGAAGTTTAAGAATCGTTTCCAGTGGGACCGTGAGGCTGGATTCTTCATTCTCTTTGACCTTAAGACTAATGATTCAGGACTTTACACTGTACAGAGAACTAACGAGGAGACAGCAAAACAACTTTATCAGCTAAATGTATATGGTAAGTTTAGTTTCCATTTTATTAGACACAGAATTAATTAGTGTAGTTTTATGCATTACTGTTTATTTATTTTCTTATTACTTAAATTTTTAGTTCTGATGAGAAAGTGTCAGACCCTTGGATCTCAAACCTGACTAATGTGAATAACAAAACATTTTCTGTGTGTTTATGGGTTGATTGTGTTTATACAGTAGGTCTACAAAGGTTTTACAAACAGACAAAACATAATAAAAGCAAAAAAAAATGCACCTGGGCCTCTAAGGAATAAACTTTTGGCTAAACCACAGACCTCCTTGTAACTATTGCTTTTAGCTAGTTTATCATTCTAGCATTTTGCTTCGTGTTCATTAACAGGGCAAGTTATCTATAAGGGCTGTATCTGCACATGAACTGGTTGTATTCAGTGGAGGGTTTAGTCTGATGGAATGATTTATAGTATTTTGGAATGTATTCATACTGCAAATGCTACACTGAATGTTAATGTATTTAATGCTAATTAGCTAATCATTATGGCTCATGTTCATGCTGTTTACCTTCCAGAGATCTTCAGCTCTGTAGGACAATCCAAACCTTCGGTTCAGGAGGTGACTGGCACTGTGGCTGAATCTTTTACTTTCCGGACCCGAGTGCCTGTTTCTGGCAACATCGCTTACGGATCAGATACAATTGGAGTAGTTCTTAATAAACAGAGCGAAACAGACTATATGGAGAAGTTTAAAACTCGTCTCCACTGGAACAATCAGTCTGGCTTCTTCACTCTCTCTAACCTGAAGGCTGATGATTCAGGACGCTATATTGTACAGAGCAGTAAAGAAGAGATTGCAAAACAACTTTATCAGCTAAATGTATATGGTAAGTTTATTTTTCATTTTAATAGACACAAAATCAATCAGTGTAGTTTTTATGCAATTGTATTGTTTTTTTTAAAACCTATAGATTTGTTTCTGATGATGTTATTGTTTTTTCTGCAGAAAAGGTGTCAGCACCTCGGGTCTCAAACATAACGTCCAGCTCT
The DNA here is from genome assembly GCA_025084515.1 of Ancistrus triradiatus. Taxonomy (NCBI): domain Eukaryota; kingdom Metazoa; phylum Chordata; class Actinopteri; order Siluriformes; family Loricariidae; genus Ancistrus; species Ancistrus triradiatus. The sequence goes on along the minus strand of JAJAGP010004844.1, from coordinate 18,296 downwards.
TCAGAGACTGAAGTTTGTACGTTACTGTGCTCAGTGAGGAACGTGATTGGACTAAAGCTCTCTTGGTATGAAGGCAGCACCCTGTTAAACCAAACCAGCAGCTCCAGTTCCAACATCACACTGGAACTCCCTCTGGAAATAAAGACAACGGATACACATGCCTTGATCTGTGTGGCTTCTAATCCAGTTAGCAATCAGTCAGAGACGGTCAACGTTTCAGAGCTCTGCCTTCAGGGACGAGGTAAGAGAGAATAACAGTGTATAGATAAAATAAGTGTCTCATTTCTAATATGATAAATGAATGTTTACTGTCTGACCTCTAAGACTGTAGATTAACTAATGATTAAAATAATTACAGAAAAATAAATGGGGATAAAATGAGAGGGTCAGCTTTGTTTTTTCAAACTAATCACAGCAAAATATGATGGCTCAAGAAGAGAAACAATAAACTCATTAAACACTGTAAATAAAGTGAAATGAAAAATCGAATTGTTTCGGGTGTTACAGGGGTGTTCTATACCCCAATATAAAGTCAGAACCCAAGGTACACTCATTCAGTGCAGAGGTGCAGTTTATTGATAAATGACCACAGGCAGGTGAACAGCAGTGGTGAGCAGGGTGGGGAGCCCAGGACTGGGCATGGATGCCATGAACAGGGGCCAGTGTCCAGCCTTGGGACTGACGAACCGACAAGTGAGATGAGGAACCAGCCTGGGAGCCAAGAAGCCCAGGGACCTGTCTTAGAGACTTGTGACCAGGTGGTAGTGGCTGGAGACAAGGCTGCAGGCCAGACATGGAACCTTGAGAACAAGACCAGGCATGGAAGCTTGAGACCTGCCAAAGCTTGAGTCCAGGCGTGGACCCACAAGACCCAGACCAGGCGAAGCTGGAGACCAAGCATGGAAGCTCAAAACCGAAACCAGGAATGGAGGCTTGAGACCAGGCATGAAAAAACAAGTGACTAGAAAGCTGGAAACCAGACTGGCAAGGGAGACGCAGCACATAACCAGCCTAAGGAAACCAACAAACAGTGAGAGGAAAAGCAGGGCTTAAATGGACAGAGGTAATGAGGAGAAAATCAGTCCCAGTCTGGCGCCACAAGATGGAGACTGGACTAGAAAAATGAGAGAAAAGAGACAGAAAGAAAAGTAACAAGGCAATAAAAAGGAGAGAACAAAGAACCAACAGGAAGAACCCTAAAATAGGGTTAGGGTGTGTTATATAGTGTATTCCATTAGGGGCCTATGTAATCTGTTTCATTATTATTATTATTATTATTATTATTATTACATTGAACAGGGTTCGAGTAATGGCAGGGCCTACAGGCTGGATTACATGCTTGTCTAAGGGGTGTGAATTCCAGGGATAGGCTCAGAAGCTGCCCCATGACTCTGACAATTACAAGTGGAGATTAAACATGAAAATATATATTTATAATTATATCAGTTACACAATTTATTTATATTATGTTTATCATTTACAGCATTCAATTAAAAAGAGAAACATAAAGTATATTTTTAATCATGTTTTTATTTCAAAGTTAAAATGGATCACAAACTATTTGTGACTACTATGCTGTTTGGTAGTGCATTTAGTGTTGTAATAATAATAATAATAATTTTTTTGTTGAGCAGATGAGAAATCAGTAAACGTGCAAAACAGTTGGCTCGTGGTTGCTCTGTGTGCTGTGATGTTTCTGATGATACTAGTAATAGTTGTGCTGTGGAGAGAAGGTGGGTACATTTCTGGTTAGTGTTGATTCTGATTTTATTATTTACCCATCTATATTTGAGAAAAGATAAAGTAATGCTGAGTTTCTGCAGCTCCAATTCTCATTTATTTTACTCTCATTAACAAAAAAACTGTTTGCATCTTTACTATAAATCACGAACATGAGCAGATTTGTTGTGGAAAATTAATTAGAAAAACCTTGCATTGCATCTATTCTCATTCTTGCTTTTACTCCTTATTTTAATTCTGTGGGTTGATTGGATATGTTCCCGTGGTCACACCGACACTCTTTTATTCATCTTTGCAGACTTGTGTGCAGCTGAAGAACTGTACAGTGAAGTACATTATTCTGCAATAACTCTAAAAACCATCCTCAGGTCAGTAAAGTCTGAGGGACTGGCACGCCGAGACAAATAGTGTGCGGAATAAAGACCTCATTAATAAAGTGAATACAGGTACAGCATGACAGAGTCATAGAGCATAGAGATGGATGTTCACATTGCAGGGTTGTGACAGTTTAAAATTACAGTTTCTAATTATTTTAATTCATTCCAGTTTCCAAATGATTAAGGTTCACACATGTACTGCATTCACAAATATGTGTAAACAAACACAACATTAAATAATTATGTTATTTAGCTAGTTTAATTATTATTATTATTATTATTATTACTATTATTATGTGGCACTCTTGTGGCACAGTATCCCACCGCAGTGATGACCCGGGTTCAAATCTTGGTGGTTACCTCCAGCAGTGTCATGCGTCACACAAGCACTACTAAGTGAGGGGAGGTCAGATGGGGATTCATCCCCTGGATCAACCCCTACTCTGTCCTGCAATCGACTGTGGCCCCTTAAGGGATTTATCTGTGCGCTGTGAACTTTGGGGATAGGTCCAGGAACACTCCGTGACCCTGACCAGGATAGGTGGGGTTACAATATCACAAAAAGCAAACATAAATGTATATATAAAATGCTTTTCATTAATATCAGAGGCATGATTTTTTTTATATTTCCTAACATTTTTACATTTTATAGCTTTGTATAATAATGTTCATATTCTTCGGTTCATTGCAGTTCATGGTCTTTAGTGTATTGATTACTGATTAGGCTGAATATTAAAAACTGATGATTAAAAATAATTTGGGGGGATGATTTATTATTGATCAGATGATTTACAGTGTTCAAAAATTCAAAAATTTTCTTGAACATACATTCATAAGGAAATGATTGGGCATTCCTGGTCAAATAACATCTTAAAAAGTATTGTTGAAAGGCCTTGGAACTTAATGAACGTGTTTATGTCTCATTAAAATGTGTAGAGATGTACTATATTTACGTTTCTTCCTGTAAATGTTGTTTTAATGTCACGTTTGACGAGTAGCCTGCTATTAACAAAGTTTAATACTGTATTATTATTTCTCTGTAATGTATCTTTTATCTGAATCAGTTTAAATAAATAAATAAGCAACACAAAAACAGATTTGCATGAGTTGTTTGTGCTTTATTGAATATTTCTTACAAAACCTTAGAAAAGGCTAACTACAACAGCTCTATACAACTAATGAGGTATTTTATACGTTATGGAACGTTACAATTACAGCTGTAGGGGGCGCCACAAACCATCTACCTCCATTTGTCCACTTAGAAAACCTATACAAAACGAAATATGATGCTGCAGAAGTATATCAGAGATCATGTATAAGAAAATATGTGTTTAAATGTACATTTTAAAATGTAAGAGTTATAGTTTTACAATCCATAAACATCGTCTCCCCTCCATACAATGGTTCGGTCTGCGCTTCGGCTCTCGCGCTGCGAAATTTAAATTTCTAGTTTTAACGGATTTTGTAACGGTCGACAGGATTGTAGCTATAAGGTTTATAGCAGTGTGTGAGAAAAGAACCGGTTTATAAAACAAAGTAATATTAACAAAGTGTTAAGATACGAAGAAAATAGGGAGACAAAAGCTAAGGGCAGCAGCAGTACAGTGGTGCAGGTTTCACCTTAATTCAAAGGTGAGTTTATGAAACCTGAACTCGTAAGCTTTACTACTAGCTAACTAAAGTCTAGGTAATAATCGAGTTTTGTGTTGATTTAGGGGAATATGTTTATTAATATTAATATTGGAGACAAAATAATGAGTCACAAATTACTATTTAATTATTTTCTTTGTGTAAGGGCATTATTTAACGACTCCTTTCTACAACTACGAGTCAGCGTGACGACACGGCAGCCGAACCAACCGTCAAAACCACCACGGTAAAGTCTTACCTGCATTTCCAGGCCTGGTTTATCCCATTTTGACCGTTTAAAATAAATATAAACCGTAAATAAGAAACTTGATAAATCTGTATGGAACAATGTGCAGTATTTTATTTGAGGAAATTGTCCATAAACCAGAGCACTAATCAGTGTCATAACGTTAGATACTTCTGTGGGTTCCGTACCGCACCTGTACACTAGAGGGCGACAAAAGGCCTTTATAGGCTACAGTAACTATAAAAGTCGGCATCTTAACTGTAATGATTGCAATGGCATTTAAAATTGTTTATTACTTACAATTCCGCAGAATTAATTGTGTGTTATATATATGTGTGTGTGTATATATATATATATATATATATATATATATATATATAACACACACTTAACTCTGCGGAATTGTAAGTAATAAACAATTTTATATATATTATATATATGCCTTCACTTTCTTTCATGTCTCATTTTCACACAGCTCAGAAAGTAATAAATACAGGACATATAACATTAGCAAATACAACATTGGAACAAAAATGGTAATAAATAATACAATACAGTTAAAAAGAATAGAAAAAAGAAAAAAACTTGCACGGTTGGTGCAGCCCACCACAGGAGCGGTCTGGGTTCAAGACCCAATGGTGCCTGTGTTGGCTGTGTCTGAGGGAGGGAAGGCCGGTCTGGGCATTATATAACATCAACCTCTACCCCGCCGTGCAGTGGACCCAGCTTAATAATAATAATAATAATTATCATCATATAAAAATAAAAAATACTTTATATCATGAGAATCTGATTTGTGAGTAGGATCATTCCTATTTTATTAATCACATACTTATAATTCTTCATTTAGCAGATGCCTTTATCCACAGTGACTTTCTGATAAAACATTACAATGTGCATTCTAAATAATTGTGGGTTAAAGGATATATTCAAAGAGTCAACAGTGGCAGCTGAGCAAAGGTAGGAATTAAACCCTTGACCTTCTGGTCTACCGTCCAGTACCTTAACCTCTAAACCACCACAGTCCCCAGCACTTAACATTTGAAACCAGAACATTGTCAATATCAGTACTTTCTTTGAATATTTCATTTTGACATTTATATTATGTGAAAGCAGCAACTGGATCAGAAAAATATTCTAAATACAACTTTACATCCAGTAAATTATCTTCAGAAGATGGTATAGCTGATTTGTGATCGGAATAACGAGCGCTTAATGGACGGCTCGGTGGTGCAGTGGTTAGTGCTGTCCCCTCACAGCTCCATCGATTCCTGGACCAGACATTATCTATGAGTTTGTATGTTCTCTGCAGACTTTGTATGAGTTTCCTCCAGGTACTCCAGATTTCTCCCACATGCCAAATACATGTGTTAGTGTCTCTGGTGTCGCAGTGCGAGTGAGCGTGTGCATGTCTTGTGATGGGTTGGTCCCCCTTCTGCTTTGTGCTGAGTATTCCTGCTTTTTTTGTTGTTGTAATAAACACCTCAGAGTGCTTTATTCCTTACACAAGGTAGATTCGGTAAGTTGGAAAATAAAACAATGACTTAAATCTATAATTTCATAGGAAAACTCTGGTAATGAATTCAAACTGAAAGAGGCTATTTAGTTGTGACTTACAGAAGGTAAAACTGGTTATGCAAACTAATATTCAAATGAGTAAGAGCCAGAGGGAGACCTGAATACCAAATGAAACCTGCAGCTCCAACCCTAGAGAATATTTTACCTGAATGTGAATTTAATTGGGCTAATGAATCACTTTCAGAGACACTGCAGACTTTTTCAGCATGGCTTTATAACAGTGATTACTAAGAATGGCAGCTATGAAGTCTTTAAGCTTAAGTGTCAGGAATAAAGAGCATAAATATAAATATATAAGGAATCGGGAATAAAATGCAGTGCATTGAATGGAACAGTGAGCTTTATTAGGTTTATATATAATAATTGCTGTTTTTTAAGCCAGTGGTTCTGTGGTTTGAAAGCCAAATGTTTTTGGCTCTTGAAGAATTGTAAGAACAATCTCTTCATAGCTTATGGAAGTAATTGTATGTCTCAAATGACCGAAACTGATCAGTTCAAGAAAGATATTTAATGAGACCAATCGTGCTAAACCAAAATAGCTCAGAACAGTGCAACAAAACATATTTTAAACAAATATTTAAATTGCATTAGATATAAAGTCCTGAAAAAAGATAAAATCCTGCACTGAGGGTGAGGTGGAAAAACTGTCTGATCTTAGTATTAGCTGCTTTTTCTCTGAGAAAACCCCTTAGTTTGAACTTTGTCCAGAAAAGTATCAGATATCACTCAGCAGCTCTGAAGCTGTGTGCAATAAAAGCTGAGCAGTACAGACAGCTGGTGATAAAATTAATTATTTATTATGTAACAACTTAGTTTAACATAAATATAATCTAAGAATTATTCGTGTGTGTTAGTTCTCTATGCATCGTGAAGGCTGTTGGTGAATGTTTCATGAAGTCAGTCATTTGCTGCAATAATAAATAATAGGTTCCATATAGCCTGCTTAGCCTGCATTCTTCTTTTCAATACACAGCCGTTCAGTCACTAAAGTCAACCAGATCACAGAGAGCAGCTGCACACGGAGCTACACATTTGCATACAGGTGGGCCCACTAGCATCACACCTGTGAAAATAAAAGCTGTGGGACAGCAATAACCGAAATGTTCGGATCAAGGGCGGAGCTGTGGCTCGGTGGGTAACAGTGTGTCCTCATGGTGAGAACGTCCTGGGTTTGATCCCAGGTGGAGCAGTCTGGGCCCATTCTGAGTGGAGTCTGCATGTCCTCCCTGTGTCTCTGTGGATTTACTCCGGTTTCCTCCCACAGTCCAAATACAGTACATGCTTTAGGTCAATTGATAACGCTAAAGTGGCCCTCGTGTATGATGGCTTGCTGCCCTGTGTAGGGTTGTTCCTGCCTTGTGCCCTATGCCGCCAACTAGGCATCGGCTCTCCCGTGACCCTGATCAGGTTTAAGCGGTTAAGAAAATGAATGAATGTTTGAACCAAATAATGGACTGATTTTGGCATCTAATACACAAATTATAACCTTCATCGTTAAACTGCAGTAAATTATACATGAACTTTATATACACTTCACATAAACTATGCTTCTTCATGTAAAAAAAATAGCACTAGTATTGGTCCTGAAATTCCTTCAAATTAAATAAGTAGAGTTAAAAGTTAATTAAATGTGGTGAATGTTGCAGTTTTATAACATGGACACAATGGTCTGATGGTCACTTTCCTGTTTGGGTGTACTCTGTTAGAACGGAAGTAGAATCTAATCCTTCTCGTGGTCGAATTTTGTCGTAAACAGTCATTAGCTGACTTCTTTCCTCACAGGCACGTTCGCATAGATTTTCCTAGAGAGAGAGAGGCAGAGAGAGAGAGAGAGAGAGAGAAATAAGTGCATTTATCTGAAAATAAAGAGGACCCAGTTCCTGGATACTGTAATATAATCATGTCTTTGTGTAGCGCTATACAATACACTGCTTTAATGTCATTTCGCTGCAGAACATCAAGCGTATTCATAAAATAGTAAGAGCCATTGTATGCTACTGTGCATGCCTTTAGAAACCACACCATTTTAACCACAGAGACGTGTTGCATGAGAAACTACTGCTGCTGCACCATGGTGTTCATGTACGGTTTAACACATGTCACTGTCTGCCAGTCCATCAGATGTTACTGACCTGAGTCTGGTTTTTATGATTTATCTCAGAATATTGTACTTCTTCGCCTTGATCTTCAGTTGCAGAGGGGTCTGCAAACATAAACACAGCAAAATCAGATTCTGATTTTTATTGGTCAACCAATAAGAGACTGCAGGGGTGGGAAAATCGGTAGGCCAGACTCGCCTCAATAAGCAGTCTGTGTGAGCAGTCAGTGCATTATGGGTGACTGACTGGTGAGTGACCAAACAGGCTGCTGACAGGGTGATCAGCATTTCTTTTATTTGTGTCATTAACAGGTTTTTTAAAATGTGGTTCTATGTCAATTTGTGTAAAAAAATACACAAATGCACAAATTAAGTGGCTTAGCTGTCAGAAATGTTTATACTCTAGTTTTACAACAATCATATAGACATATAGGCAAATAACGTATGCAATATAATCAAAGTGATGTTTTTGGTTTTTTTTGCATTTGTGAAATATTATTGAGATTACATTACCATATCTTACATCAGCAAATATTTATTTAGCGATAAAAGATTTCTCTTTTATTGCTTGAATTGGAGACCCCACATTTAAATATGTTTGAGATCACTGGCATTGACTGTATAGGAATATTTGACCATATACTGATATTTTTCTGAAACACATTTTTAAGAAGAATCTGATCTAAGCATAAGTATGTACATGTACAAGTTTTGTGTGTGCATGACATTTTCTGTTGTTTGGGTGCACACAAAATCTACACTGAAGTTCATGCAATATTTTATAAATGAGGCTCCACGTTCAAGGTTAATTTTCCTTTCCTAAAAATACTCCTCGAGTTTGTGTGTGTTGATAGGTTTGATGCTTCCATGCTTGTCCATATTTTAACTTAACTGGTCAATTTTTTTAACTCTACAGCCAAATGTAATAAAACAGACTTTAGCAGTGTGAGAGCAAAATGTAAATACTGATCTAATATTAACCAGTTTTTCTGGTTTTTATGGTGCACTGGTTTTAGATTAGACCTACTACAGTCTACTGCTGCTACTACTATTACACTACAGTCATGGTGGATGATCCACAGCCAGCTAATTAAAAGTATGGGTTTATCGTGGCCATTGTATAAAACAATATTCAAGTCTGCCTAGGGTTTTTCATTTTTGTTAATTTGCTTTATTAACATATTTTTATTATCATCCAAAACATGAAAACTGGAATAAGGACACCAGAAGATATTTTTGGCAGAATGGCTGGCTAATGAATTAATATTTTGGACTGACAGACATTGACTTGAGGCTGGAGTCATATTACAGAAACTTTCCAATGTTGAAATCATGTCTTTAATCAACATCTATTGTTCAGTTTAGCTCGTACTCAGTACAACAGCTGTTACAGATGAGCATTATGCTGTATTATCCTATCCGTAATTTAGATAGGACATTTATACCAAACCGTATCACATCGAAAACTTTTAATATCAAAGGTTTACTGTACTATCCTAATTGTACAAACTTGGGCACAATATATAATATAGAAGCTTGATTGAAAGGTTTGCAGCAGATCCAAGCAGCTGTGCTTATTGTATGTAATGTCTTTTCAAATGTCAAAGTGATAAATAATGAAAACTGTGGACCTTAGCTCTATCACAAATTGCTATTCTTTACTAAATTCTAGGTAAATATCATAAAAAAACAAAATTGGTAATGCAATGATTACACTATTAGCCTACTAATATGCTAATATCTAAGGATGCAGACATTTCTCTGCTGTCAATAAATGGATTTAGGTAAAGACAATGACATAATTTTAGTTGGGTTCAATGTTATAAGTTTTAAAATGTTTAACAGCTGTGTATATTGGTACATGTTAAGTCAAATAAGAAAATTCGATTAGTGTAGTTTAGATTTACCTGACTTAGATGATATTATAGAATAAGCTATACACTAAGTTATTTAGGATCTGCTCTGTAGTAAGAATTTGTGAGAAATTAGTCTAAAGGTTTTGGGTAATTGTGCGGACAGAGAACGTAAAAATGGAATCAGAATTTAAATGTCTGGAATTTGGTACGAATTATCTATTTTCAAACACAGACATTGCATCTATACGAGCAGGTCTAATTCTGTGGTCCTAATAATGTGGCTTCATACTGTGCGTTACAAACTTTCAGTGCTTAATTCATATTTATATAATTATTATTATTAATGTTAATTATTAATTTTAATTAGCATCAAATGAAAGGTATACAAATCAAGCCAAGGAATCAATAATATGACAAAGACCTGCCTTCTGGGTGCGGTTTCGATCTTTCTTGTCTGATATACAAAAACCATTATTATTAAGCTATACAAGTATAGCCACACAACGCAATGATCCAACTCGTTCCACGTTCCGATTCATCTTGAAGAAAGGAAAAAGGGACACTTGGGAAGTCATTATAGTCTTACTAAAACTTTGAAAACTTGTTTTTTATTTAAAAAAAAAAAACTTTAAGTACCATATAGGCTAATTGTCTTTAAAAAAAAGTGAATACCCGATCAATCCTTGCCAAGTGCCTTGTTAAAAACAATATATTTTTAAATTCAATTAAACCATTTGATCTCTTGAAATGTGAAGGGCTTTTAAGCAGGTAGATAGCATCACTTTAACTCTTTAAGTTAGTGACCAAGTGCAAACCTCCCATCTCTGCTCAAAAGCATTTCACCACTGAGCAAAAGAAAGCTATGAGAAGAGTGAAAAAACGGCTAGTTAACAATAAGAGGAGACTGAAAATGAAAAAGATGATCTCTTTTGCACAAAAGGTAAAGGGGCCAATGGAACTTTACTTTCATAATAGACACCTGAGCAAGCTGTGGTACCACAGTGCGGAGTGATATCCAAACCACTATCCTGATATTCATGTGATAATTGATTTTCATAAGCCACATCATTTGTCACACTCAGCAAAAGTCTTAGGTCACCATTAGATTATATATACCATTGTTTAGCAATAATATAATTGACCCATATTACAGTGGGGCAAAAAAGGATTTAGTCATTCATGCAGTGTGGCAAGTTCTTCCTACTTAGAAAGATGAAGAGAGGTCTGTGCTGTCATCATAGGTTTACACTTCAAACATGAGAGACAAAATGAGAAAGAAAAATCAGGAAATCACCACCTGTAGAAGTATTAAGAATTTAATTGTAAATCATGCGTTGGAAAATAAGTATTTGGTCACACAAAAACAAGCCAACTTTCTGGCTCTTACACCTGTAACTACTTCTAGGGAGCTCTTCTGTCTCCACTCGGTACCTGATATTAATGGCACCTGTTTGACCGCGTTACCTGTATAAGACACGGGAGAAAATCATGCGGTATATATCAGAAACTTTTTGGTTAAACACTCACAGTGAGATGGAACGTGGAGGGTCTTCCCAGCATGACATGATCCCAAACACACCGCTCGACCAACAAAGGAGTGGCTCCGTAAAAAGCATTGAAGGTCCTGAGGCCTAGTCCGTCTCAGACATCAACCCACTAGAAATTTCTGGAGGTAGTTGAAAAGTCGTGTGCCCAAAGGCCGACAGCCCAAAACCATACTGCTCTAGAGGAGATCTGCATGGAGCAGGGCCAAAAATACAAGCTACAGTGTGTGCAACCTGGTGAAGACTTACAGAAAACATCTGACCTCTGTCATTGCCAGCAAAGGGTATGTACAAGTATTAAGTGAATTTTGTTATTGACCAAATACTTATTTTCCACCATAATTCACAATTAAATTCTTTAAAAATCCCTCAATGTGATTTCCTGGATTTTTTTCTCATTTTGTCTCTCATAGTTGAAGTGTAGCTATGATAAAAATTACAGACCTCTCTCATCTTTCTAAGTAGGAGAACTTGCACAATCAGTTTCTGACTAAATACCTTTTTGCACCACTGTATAATTATTTCCCTTTATGTTATGTCTCTTTATTAGAATACAACCAGAAAATGCATGAAGTTTGTATGCAGTGTTAAAATAATGAAAACTTAGTATTTAAGTATGACCTCTGCTTAGCAATAGCAGTATCTGGCAGCTTCATCAGGATGCCAAGTTGAGCTTTTTACAGTTTAAAGAAGCTTGATCTGTTATGGTCCACGTGGGGCGAACTGCAAGAGATTGAGGAGAGGACCCAAGTGCAGGTAGCTGTTGGTAGTAATATCCAGCCAATATCACACTCCCCTGACGCTAGAGGGTAGCGTCGACTCACTTTTGGCTTGGGCACGCTTGGTGCGATCGCTTGCGCCTGCGTTCATTTAGTGCTGATTATGCGGGTGATGATTTAACAGCATTCTCGAGCCCAGTCAGGTGTCACATCCTCGCATTGTTGGAGACCTCACCCTTCTCATTCGTCCCTTCGTTTATGGTTTAGAGATAATGGTATGGCCAGGAGGCTGGAGGTGATGTCAGGGCATAGTTCGCTAGCATAGGGACAGATCCTGCCACTATCCTCGGCGTTCCCCCATTCCCGGTTCTCCCCATCACCACTGGTGACGTTTCCCTGCTCCCCATCACGGTTCGTGCCTCCCTCTTGCCTTTACTGGTTGCTTGCCCCTTGGAGCTTATTTAAAGCCACCCCCTTCTCCGCGATCGGGGACTTGGCAAACAGGGATTAAGACCGTCAAACAAAAGTGCCATGCAATAAAAGGGAGAAAGGAAAGGAATCAAATGCCGCAATGGTGTGTATTGAAATAAGGTGGAACAAAAAGTCTTGATGCATGCTCAATGATCCAGGTTAGAAAATCCAAGAAGTTGAATCTGTTCATCTGGACATAGATTTTCCAGGTAAAATCTATGTCCAGATGAACAGATTCAACTGGGTGGAACAAAAAGCCACTAACAAAACTTAGTGGCGAGCTCGGAGAGCGAGCGAGAGCGTATCGCTCACGGAACTGCTTTGGGTGCAAAGGCTGTGTCACTGGTCAGCGCATGTGCAGCGTGACGGATGTGGAAGTGAGCGACAAGGCTAAGAACAGCACAACGTCAGCAAAACAAAAGTCAAAAGCCGGGCAAAGCACAATCCCCGATCGCTGAGTGAAACTCACAAGCACACAGTATGAGCGTGGGCTACGGTGAGGGTGAACACAGAGGCTAGCATTGCCTTGGCAACCACGCTGAAGCCGCTAGGGGGGGTCGAAGGAACTGAAGAGGGTTACATAGGGAGCGAGTGATAGCAGGAACTGACCCTAACCTATCGTGCTAAGCCCTAACTTCACCTTCGGCCTCCTGACCGTACATAACCCTCCCCCATAATGGGAAGGGTTTACCTCTTTCTGTAAACCGGAGCCAATGGGACCCAGTAGACCGCATAAGACACGTGATGTCATGCATAATGCAAGGGTGCGAATTCCAAATGCAGCTCAGAGGTGTTTTTAAATACCTATGCCAGCAGGGGTCTCTAATAGTGCAATCAGTGCCAATAATAGTTGCTGCTTGCGTGCTGGAGATCGCCAGGCTGATCTCTGCACATTTACCATGCCGTCGCCGCCCTCCAGCATTGCTAATAGGATCAGGAATCTTTTTTGTTGTTGTTTTTTTCTGGAAGGGTAGCAGCCATAAAACCACTTTTTCAGAAAAGGAACAGGGTGAAAAGACTAAGATACACTAAAGCTAACAAAAACTGAATTGAATGAAGATCAGTGGAAAAGAGGAATCTGGAGTGACAATTCAAGTTTTAAATTTTTGGGTACAATCGTTAACAATATGTTATACTGTATATGTTCATTATAGCATTGCTAAAACAACAAATCTAATGGTGACCTAAGACTTTTATACAGGACTATATTTCAGATAATCTTCTTTTACTTATCTTTTACTTTGAATGGCGACTCCATTGAATATTATTTATGAAACATTGAACAAACTGTCTAAAATTGCATCTTTCTTTCCTATCAGTTTTTGATCTGAACATTAATCATTTGTTCAATATCATACCCGATGGCATGTTAGTTATTAAGAAACTGATGATGTTATACTTTTGTCCAGACCTAAGGTACAATAAAAGAGTGTGTCTCAGACTAAAGCTTTATTCTCTCTTACCTCGTCCCTGAAGGCAGAGCTCTGAAATCCTGACCGTCTCTGACTGATTGCTGACTGGATTAGAAGCCACACAGATGAAGGTATGTTTATCCGTTGTCTTTATTTCCAGAGGGAGTTCCAGTGTGATGTTGGAACTGGAGCTGCTGGTTTGGTTTAACAGGGTGCTGCCTCTATACCAAGAGAGCTGTAGTCCAATCACATTCCTGACTGAGCACAGTAACGTACAAACTTCAGACGCTGATGAATTGGAGGTTATGTTTGAGACCTGAGGTGCTGACACTTTTTCTGCACAAAAAACAGTAACATCATCAGAAACAGACCTTTGTTATAAGAAAAGAAAAACATGAATGCATAAAACAACATTAATTGATTCTGTGTGTAATCAAATGGAAAATAAACTTACCATATACATTTAGCTGATAAAGTTGTTTTGCAATCTCTTCTTTACTGCTCTGTACAATATAGCGTCCTGAATCATCAGCCTTCAGGTTAGAGAGAGTGAAGAAGCTAGACTGATTGTTCCAGTGGAGACGAGTTTTAAACTTCTCCATATAGTCTGTTTCGCTCTGTTTATTAAAAACCATGCCAATTGTATCTGATCCGTAAGCGATGTTGCCAGAAACAGGCACTCGGGTCCGGAAAGTAAAAGATTCACCCACAGTGCCAGTCACCTCCTGAACCGAAGGGGTGGATTGTCCCACAGAGCTGAAGATCTCTGGAAGGAAAACAGCATGAACATGAGCCATAATGATTAGCTAATAAAATTTACTTTAAATACATTAGAATATGGTGTAAAAATTCAATGTATCATTTACAGTATGAATACCTTACAAAATACTATAAATCATTTGATCACACCAATTATTATCCTTAAACAAACAACCAGTTCCTGTGCAGATGCAGCCCTTATAGATAACTCTGTAAATGAAGAGGAAGCAAAATGGCAGAATAATCAACTAGTTAAAAGCAAACGTTACAAAGAAGCTTGATGTTTAGCCAAAAGCTTTATATATTACTGCTTACATTACAGAACAGTGTGAGGGAACAAAGTGCAGTGGAAAAGAGCATGCAGTGGCATATGTCAAGCCATCAAGAAACAAAGGAGCAATAAGGGGTGGGGAGTCACTGGTGTAGAATTTATGCTATTTACCAAAAGATTGTAAATTTATCCCTTAGAGGTCCAGAGGCATTTTTCTGTTTTGAATGTTTTTTAGTTTGGCTCTTTATAAGCCTTTTAAAGTCTCAACCATGCAGGTGTCACTTAATAATAGCTTTTTTAGACCCACTTTGTAAAGACCCACTATTAGACCCATAAACACACTACACAGAAAATCACGTTACAACAATATACAATTTAGAGATCTAAAAATGTGTTCAAAATGGCTACACAAACAAATAGCTTTAAGTATAAAACACTCAACCACAACAGCCTCATTACCCACCAACGCTCCTCTCCTCGGACTGCTTTATGTCGGAGTGGTAGAAAGCACAGGTGGGATAAAGCCCACACAAATGTGGGGGAACACGCCAAATTCCAGGGACAGTTTGCACTACTGTGCCTCCCACACACTTAACATAACTCTTTCCTCATAGTTTGACAGCTCAGTGTAAAATCCCTCTTGCTTCAGCCTGATAAAAGTCTTGTTTACCACAGGTGTTGACTGAATCTAATAGTGTGCTTTCCTAATGTGTTTATGTGGAATTGTGTACACACAAATACTCGTTTATTTTTTCAACACCACAACAGTACTGTGGAAATACCCTAGTGTCATTACCCTGGAACTCCCACATACACCAAAACAAATGTCTGCATTTATAAAGCTCATAATACAAGTCTGAATGCACGGTACAGATGAAAGAACCAGTAACCTGCTGTTTGTAGATATTTCGACAGATTCATGATGCATAACACTATAACAACACACTTACTTTGCTCTGTCTAGACATAAGTCATCAGTCTAGAATTTATTTAACATAAAACCATCTGTTCTGAAGGAAGCTAATCCAGTGACTCAGTTTAATCCATTAAATAACATACTACATATGCCTATGTTTAGATATACCTTAAAAGTTGTGAGAGCATGTTTAATAAATCTACTATTTAAAAGTTAATAGACTAGTATCAGAGCAGTGTGTAGGTAATTACAGCTTAGACTATACAAATGACGTGTTGTCAGGTTTCTGTCATGTGATAAAGCCTGTCATCTAAATCTCATCCAAGTATTCCTTCCTAAAACTTCCAAAAATCACAATGAAAACCCGTAAGGAAATAAAAATTGGCAAACTGTGATGCAGCTAAAAACAGAAAAATGTTTAGTTGCACCTGAATAAAATGAACTGGGTTTGAACTCTGGTACGGAACCAAGCGCCGCCAGCTGCTTGATTATGGAGTTTGTGTGCTCAGATAGAGTGCTAATGGTCGCGGCGAGCTCAGGTACGCAGCCAAGGGGTGCAGTGCTACACAACTGCTTAACCAACCAGCAATGGTTGAGACCTGCTCGAGTATTTCGAGCAGACTCGAGGCAGGCCAGAAATCAGTGGCCTCAGGGTTATTTCCACGGGTGATGACCGTGGCGGGGGGAGTCCCCACAGGGGCCGCGTTGGACACAGAACGGTCAAAGCTGACATGCTCAGCCTGGGAAAAAAAAGTAGCAAATCGAACCGGGCTCCTCCCTGGCTCTCTGAAGCCGGAAATCGACATCGATAGCCAGGTCATACAGCTTGGACAAAGAGGAGGGGACTCGAGCTGGCTTACCTCATCCTGAAGCTCCTCGTTGAGGCCAAGCGTAAAAAGGTCCATTAACGCCCGGTTATTAAACCTGGAATTAATGGCTAGATGATTAAACTCACCCATATATTCGAACACCCGCTTGGGACCTTGTCTGACCCCCAAGATCCCAGGGGGTCTAGGTGAGTGGGCCTGAGGCTGAAGGTCCACCATGTGGGCAATGGGAGTGACAGCGGGGTCAAACCCTGGATCGAAAAAGGCCACCAGTAGTCCAGGCTTAGACTGGGAAGGGCACTGACGCCTTCCGCACCGAGGACTGTACTGCTCTACAGGGTCAGAAAGCCCATACTGGTCACTGACAGAGTCATAAAGACTTAACCCACAAAAGCTAGCCGGGACCTGGGTACGGCGACTGAAGACCTCCAAAGTGGAGGTCCAGGAGCTAACGCTGGGTCCTTTTACTGGCCGAATCCTAATGTTACGGCCATATTTAAATGGACAGCAAACCATGAAAATAAAAGAAGAAGGAATTTTAGGACCCAAGTGCAGTTAGCTCCAGATGGTATAAATGAACCAACATATAAATAGAACTAAAGAGGGCAGCTCCACAGTTCGTGCAGGCGCCGGAACTCAAACCCCCGATCTCTAGTGTCACAGGCAAGTGTAATCACAGTTTTCCATGCCGCCAGACACTAGGACCCAGGGGAGAGAGCACAAAAGGAAGAATGCAGACTTAAAACAAAGTCTGAGATAATTACGATGGGAACCAGAGAAAAGCAAGGACGCGCGCCAATGGGCAGCACGTCCTCAAACGAAAGTCAAAACGGTTTATATAAGTAAATATAGCATGGAGGGCAAACGGCGGTCCGCATATGCGCAGGTCGGACGTGGGCGCTTCAGAGCTGAGCCCTGTTCGCAAGAGCTTCGGCTGTGCCGAGGAAGGCCAAGGTGCTCAGACGGCACTCGGAGCGGGAGCGCGAGGAAGAGTGGTGGAAAGAAGCTTACCCTTTCCTATCGGCTATAACCTAACTGATTTTACCTCAAGCCTTGCAGCTCTACTCGGCCCACCTTCTTTGCAAGACGCTGTAATCCCTAACGTGTTAAGAAGGAGAGAGAAACCGAAAAAAAGTGGGTTCTCCGAGCGCGTGAGATGGGTGAGGTCTTGTACAAAGTGCGAGGACGTGGCACCTGTCAGGGCCAGAGCGTGCTCTTAAATAGCACCACTACAGGTGATGGCAGTCGTGCCGCAATCAGTGAGCACGTGCACAATAGCGTGCACTGTGTGGATCCCGGTAAAATAACCAAGTCGACACTACCCTCTAGTATCTGCTTGGGGGACATCCACACAGTGCTGGGGGGTCATAACAGGTATTACTTATTAATTAGGCAATTTAGTTTAATTCTTACATACTGTATAAAATCAAGTCTGTCCAAGGAGGTTGGGTTCCATTTTGAGGCTTGGTCCTCCCAAGGTTTCTTCCTTATCATGTTTAGGGAGTTTTTCCTTGTCACTGTCGCCTTAGGCTTGCTCAGTTGGGGCTGTGGGTCTAGAAATATGTAAAGCTACTTTGAGACAATGCTCTGTTGTAAAATGCGCTATAGAAATTAATTTCTATAAATTTTGCCTGTTACACAAGTAAATTAGACTGATGAAGTAAGTTATTTCTGCATTTTCTTTGTTAAATACTTAAATTTGGGTAAATCACTAATAGAAATACCTTGGTTGTTTATAATTTGGCTCCTCTTAGTTGTTTGTGCTTTGCTGCACACTGTGATACATTGTGTATTGTGAACATCATTTCAGGTACCACATAGTTTAGCCCTATCAACTGACTGTTACGTCACT
>JAJAGP010004843.1:0-41983 GCA_025084515.1 Ancistrus triradiatus | reverse complement strand
ACCCACAGGTGGATTCTATTTATCATCATCAGTCATTTAGGTCAACATTGGATCATTCAGAGATCCTCACTGAACTTCTGGAGTGAGTTTGCTGCACTGAAAGTAAAGGGGTCGAATAATTTTGCACGCCCCACTTTTCAGTTTTTTATTTCTAAAAAAACTTTAAAATATCCAATAAATTTCGTTCCACTTCACGATTGTGTCCCACTTGTTGTTGATTCTTAACAAAAAATTACAATTTCATATCTTTATGGTTGAAGTCTGAAATGTGGCATAAGGTTGACAAGTTCAAGGGGGCCGAATACTTTTGCAAGGCACTGTATATTTATATTTTTTATTCTGTGTATATGTGTATATATCAGAACTCTTTTTTATTCATTTACACTTTTTGTGCTACTGTGTGCACTACTATAACTGCTGTAATATGTGAATTTCCCCATTGTAGAACTAATAAAGGATTATTTCATCGTAAGCCAGGAACAACCCTAGACAGGGTGCCACTTCATTGTAGGGGACATACTCTCACACACTCATACACACAATCACACACTAGGGGCGCTTTAGAAACACCAGGGCACTTTAACCTAACATGCATGTCTTAGGACTGTGGGAGGAAGCCGGAGTACCCAGAGTAAACCCATGTGGACACGGAGAGGACATGCAGACTCCACACAGAAAGGACCCAGACCACTCCACCTGCTGATCCCAGGACCTACTTGCTGTGATTCGACAGTGCTACTCACAAAGCCAGATCCACCCGTTTTGTTTATTATTTAAATCGAATTAAGTTAACCTCTGATGAGAGCAAACTTTCATATTTAAACCTTAAAATTCAAAGTTGGGTTTATTTAAGATTGGAACAGTGTGGTTAGCTCTTTTGCCCCACAGCTCTAGAGATCCTTGGTTTGATTCCCATCTGGACCTCTGTGGAGTTTTCTTTTTCTTTCTGTATATCTCCATGTATTCTCCCTGAGTTGGTTTTCTTATAGGTACTTCCAAAATTGGTTGGGGTGGCACGGTGGCTCGGTGGGTAGCATCGCCGCCTCATAGCAAGAAGGGTTCAATCCCAGGGTGGAGCGGCCTGGGTCCTTTCTGTGTGGAGTCTGCATGTCCTCCCCTGTCTGCGTGGGTTTACACCGGGCACTCCGGTTTCCTCCCACAGTCCAAAGACATGCATGTTAGGTTAATTGATTACACTAAATTAGCCTGATTTGAGTGTGGTTTCTGGCGACAGACGGAGCGACGCGTCGGCTGGAGTATTCTCGGTCGCATCGAAATGGCAGTGGGTGGACCCTGCATTCGACGGGACAGGCGCCAGGAAAATGATGATGACTTCCAAAAAATGTTAGGTTGCCTGGTCTCTCTAAAGTGTCCCTGTGTGGGTGAGTGAGTGTGTGTTGTGTGATGAATTGGACTGTGTATAATTGGATTGGCAAAATATGAAAAGGTGGTTTCTGAGCACTTTGGTGGCACACATCTTAACACCATTCTCATGTCTGTGGGAGGGGAAGCCAGGCAAGGGAACACCCTCTTCCTCACCACACTGTGCTAGCAATGGACTGACATCCCATCCAGAGCACACCTTTGCCTGCAACCTGTGTCCTCTGGGGAAGTATGCCAGAGTGCCCACAATACAGGATCTAAAGAGTCATGTAATTCACACAGCACACAATGTATAGTGTCCACAGAAAGCAAATGTTAACATGAAAGCAAGACCAAATCAGACCACAGTTAACATGTTCTCTCTTGAGAGGATCTAGTCTCAGTCCTTTCTATTTAACTGCAGCACTCATTGTTTGGACAACTCAGAGGTACCCCTTTCAATAAAGACAGTTAAGCCTGCAGTTTATGGATACTTAATGCAGAATACTCAAAGGGTTCACAAAAGTTGTCACATGCCAAAAACACAGTCTCGTGATCTTCCTCAGTGATAACCAACAATCTGCTGAGTATATAGTACAGTGTTTGATATGCAATACAAGGCCTTATTGCTTTTTAAAGTCATTGTTTTAAATAAACTTTTATATGAATTATCATTGGGCATTCTTGGTCAGATAACTGAACACGCTTTATTTATTTTCCTAATAACATTTAACAGAACCACTGCATGCAACAACAAATAAGTTCTTCTTTAAGAAGCTCTTCTGTCCTCCACTCGCTACCTGTATTAATGGCACCTGTTTGACCTCGTTATCTGTATAAAAGACCCCTGTCCACAGTTTCAAACAGTCAGACTCCGAACGCAACCAAGACCAAGACCAAGACCAAGACCAAGACCAAGACCAAGACCAAGACCAAGACCAAGACGCTGTCGAAATACACAAGGAAGAAACTTGTAGACCTGCAGCAGGTTGGGAAGTTTTATATACATGAGTGTTCCAGGTCACAACTGGGCATTCTTGAGGCTCCATCAGAGATGTGGATGCCAAGTGAACTAAAGTCAATGAACAGCATTCTCACATGGGAGTTATTGCAGTCCAGGTGGGTCAGGGCGGTGTGGAGTGCAGAAGAAATGGCATCCTCAGTTGATCTCTTAGGGCAATAGATGAATTGGTTCTGGTACAATGTGGCAGGCAGGTAGGATTTCAAGTGAGAAAGAACTAGTCTTTCGAAGCACTTAGAGATGAGTTGGGTGAGTGCGACAGGGTGGAAGTCATTTAAGGCTGATGCAGTTGAATGCTTTGACACTAGCACAATCTTTGCTGTTTTGAAGCTTGTTGGAGCCATTGTTTGGGCCAGTGACAGGTTGTAAATATCTTTGAAGACACCGGCAAGCTGCTTAGCACAGGCTTTGAGCACGCTCATTGGGTAGTGAGTCATTGTTGGTATGGCGGACTGAACTGAGTGGTTTGAAGTTGATTATCATTTGTATGCCTTGCCACATACACAGAGGGTCAGAGGAATTGAAGTGTACCTCAAACCTTGGAACTCCCAAAGATTGTTAATCATCAAAGCATGAGTTTTTCCTTTCCACTGTTACCATAGGCTTGCTCAGTTGGGGCTTTTGTTGGTGTAGATGCTTGTAAATCTGCTTTAAGACAATGCTTTGTTGTAAAAAAAAATTCTAAAAATACAGTACTGTGTGAAAGTCAGGCCACAATTAGATTTGATTAGATTAGATTTTAGCAAGGGTATAGTGACCATATATAACATATTGTCGACAAGTGGACCTAAAAGTTGGATCTCAAACTTGGATTTGCCACTCCATACTTTCTTTCACTGATCTCCAATCCAATTTTTGTGAGCTTTAGCATATCTTTGCCTTTTCACACTTTACCACTTCCCAAAAAGTGGTTTCTTGGCTGCTACCATTCCAAACAGACCATTCCTGATCAAGCTTATTGAGACTGTAAAAGGGTCAACTTGGTATCCAGATGAAGCTGCCAGATGCTGCTATGGATGGATTTTTAGGGGAGGTCACACTAAATACTTGCCACTGTAGCCAATAGAAGCTGTTTTTTCTGATTTTTGTTTACAGTTTTTAATACTCCATACAAATCACCTGTATTACTGGTTGTATTTTAGTAAAAAGACTGATAAATAATTATATATGGTCATTACACCATTGCTAAAACAATCTAATATAATGGTGGCCTAAAACTTTTGCACAGAATGGCAAGTTTAACTTTAACTTTGAAAATTTGACTTAAACAAGGGTAAAAGACTCCCTTTTTCCACAACACATCCAACTACCAAATCTTGCCCACTACTTTCACATGTGATCCATGACGTTCATCCCTGCATGGTCAGCTAAACAAACCTGGAGGACGAGCATAACTGGTCAAGACAAGAAATTTGTTTGTTAGCAATACACAGATACCAATGTCCAAAATAAACTAGTAGTAAAAATAGTAGTGCTTGGTACAGCTGCAATCAAGATCCTCAATGTATTATTGTGACCTTTGATGCAGAAACCATCTTTTGACCAGAAGGTTGAGGGTTGAAGTCCTAGCTAAGCTGCTATTGTTGGAATTTAATCAAATTCAAATTTAAATAAAAATGTAAACTAAATGTAACATTTAGCCTAAAACATAACCCACACTCTCACAAGTACAATGTAGTTGCTATGTTGCTAGTCACTTTTCCTCATATTTAAGGACAAGTAAACAACCCACTTACTTTAAGATGTGGGAGGCGGTGAATCAAACCTGGGTTGCCTGAGCTGTGTGGCAACAACAGCACCTGATAATGATGTATGGAAATTTACAGTGGTGCTTTTGAATTCTGCTGTTATAGAGAAGTTTGACTTGAGAGCTAGTCAGGATTCATGGTAGTTATTCGCAGTTAGCAGTAAAGCCATGTTCACACTAGAGGGCGACAGAACGACAGAGGCATGAGTCTGGGCGACAGAACGACAAGAAAACTGAAAGTACTGTATCTTAAATTAGTAGGAAAAAAGTAGTATGATGCAGTAAGATTACATATTATAATATCTCAAGCTTTGTCTGAATATTTGTTAGTCTATCCATTTATATGTAGACTTGGCAGTTTACTTTGTACTCCTAGATAAAACGCTATCATAAAGTCTGTCTGCGGAAGAAATTCTCCGATCTTTTACTTAACATTGAGTAGTTTAATCTTGGTGTAACTATGCACATAGCAAACGGATCACATTTCAGTATAAACTAGAAACCTTATCAAAAATAAGCAAGCACCAAACGTCTGATTTTAAAAGGAAATTTAACAACTCATATGAACTGGACTTCAACAATTCATATCAGAAAATTTGTAGAATTTGTAGAATTTTCAGAATACAGGTTAAATAAATAAAGGCATAAGGTAGCCTAGTGGTTAAGGTACTGGACTATGGACCAGAAGATCCAGGGTTCAAATCCCACCTGACCCAAATCCCAAACTGCCACTTAACACTTAACCCTTAACCCAAAGGCACAATTGCTTGGATTGTACGAAAGTGTCAGTTGTAAGTTGCTCTGGATAAATGACATAAATGTCAAATCCCACCTCTGCCAAGCTGTCACTGTTGGGTCCTTGAGCAAGGCCCTTGGATTGTAAGATTGTATCAATTGTAAAAGGTGCTCTGGATAAGGGTGTCTGCTAAATGCTGTAAATGTAAAATTCCCGTTTTCAGCCCCCCAATCCAATAATAATAACACAAGTTTCACAAGTACACAATAACAGACTAGAACGCAGATTGAGAAAGGGTCTATGTCAATTAATTCAACAACTGTGGTAGCCTAGCGGTTAAGGTACTAGACTCTGGACCAGAAGGTACAGGGTTCAAATCCCACCTCTGCCAAGCAGAGCAAGACCCTTAACCCACAATTGCTTGGCTTGTAAGATTGTACCAATTGTAAGTCGCTCTGGATAATTGTCTGCTAAATGCTGTAAATGTAAATTTAAATAATTCCTCTGTTTCCAGCTCCCCCCCCCCCCAATCCAACAATTCACTGCAGCAATGAGCAGTGACGAGAAGAAGAAGGGTCTGCCTGCAGATATGGGGCACATGTCTCTGGGGTGCATTTTCTTAGTTCTTGTTAATTCTGACCAATGGCTTGGAGTTAGCATCATTAAAAGCTTATGTTTTGATATTTTGGGCACATTTTGCCCACGTGTGTAGCCTAAAACAAAAGTACCAACATTTTCACCAGCACATTTTCTGCATGAAGCTTCAGAAAGTCCGTTCTCTAAGGAAAAGCCTAAAACAACTTCAGCGATTTGTCACCATCTAGTGTGAACGGAGGGTAATTCCTAAAGCCGAATGACGGACGCTGGACGTCGGGTTATTTTGGCTTCACTGGCCTTCCATACACTTGGTTATAAGCGTATCTCTCACTCCCACTCTCTTGCTCGCCCTCTTTCTCTGTCTTACTGCCGGTAGCTACTTAGGATTAGGTAGTAGATTATATGTTTGCATCTGGGGATTATTATTTGTTGTGTTATTATGTATTTGATATGGATCTATTTAATCATCCTACTCACTCTTTCTGCGTTGAGCGCTAGCCATAACCTGCCTGTGTGCACAGAGGTGAGAACACACGAGCATCAGTGTATTATTTCTCTACATTTATGTGTGTTGGGCTGATTGGATTTGTTCGGATATTGATATACCATATTAGATATGTGTGTGTGTTTTGTATAACTGCCAGGTGCTGAGTCATGCGTCTATCTGCCAATAAATAAAATTGCTACACATTGACTAGGAATATGAATGAGTTTGCAGGCTGTACTTTTTGTATGCAGGTTTGTATGAATCCATATTCATATAGCGAACCGAAATATTCCATACTTTGTACGGTGCGGTGTTTTACCACTTGCAAAGTTGTAGTATTTTGACAAATAATCTCTGAATTTAGTAGAGTTTGCTGTGCATACTAATTAATGAACATGTGCTATGCAGCCCGAAGTTTATGGACACCAAAAAATTACAACCAAAACATGGGTATGAGTGTGGAGTTTGTCACCTCCTTGCTTCCGTATGTTCCCCCCCCCCCACCAAGGGCTTTTCTTTTCTGTCGGATTTTGGAGATTGACCATGAGGTCAGGCACTGATGTTTGGACTTAAAGTCAAGACATTTGTGCAAAACCAGCCCAAATTCTCCATCAAAAGTGGCAAACCACCTTTCATTATGAACTTACTTGTGTTGTCTCATTGAGAAATTACTGAGGTGTTGAGTACAACCCATTCTACTGCCACTGTCTATGGAGATTTCACAGTCATCTCTGTATGCTTCCATATTAGGAGCCTGTTTAGCGGTGAGAGGTGATGATAAGAGGAGGGGTGTCACATACTTTTGGACATGTTAGTGTTTTAAAATGGGGGGGCACAGGTTGGAAAATTGGGAGACAAAATTTCGAGAGGGAAGACTGAGATGGTTTGGTCATGTGGCAGGAGAGGAGGGATAGTGGATATACTGGTAGGAGGATGTTGGGCGATGGAGCTGCCAGGCAAGAGACGGAGAGAGGAAGACCAAAGAGGAGTTATTTGGTTGTGGTAAATGAAGATATGCAGGGAGTTGGGGTGAGAGTAGAGGACGCGGAGGACAGGGTGAGGTGGAAACGTTTAACTCGCTGTGGTGACCCCTGATAAAGGGAGAAGCCGGAAGAAGAAGAAGAAGTGTTTTAAAATAGGACAGGTTCAGTCATAGAAAAAGGTTTTCTTAAATAGGCAGTACAACCAACAAAACAGATGTATAAGACAACTTTGGATGAGCTGTAAGGCAGCATAAAGATGAATTCCAGTGATGTTTGTGTTACAGTGGCAAGTCCTATAAATGCTGAAATTTTGAGTCAGACTTCAGTGAGTCAGAATTCATCATTCAGAATTGTTCATTTTACCATATTATGTGCTATGACCTTTATCTTCTACTAATAGAAAATATTTGATTCCTAAAATGCATATTCCTACCCCCAACACAAAATCCTGCTATTTTCAAGTTAGCTTTTCAGCTTTATAGATGAGACCCAGTAATCAGTTTTTTGTGAATGGAAATAAGCGTTCCTGAAAATTTTCATGCATACATTTAAAACAAAAATAAATTTTCAGCTGCATTAGCTCAGTGGGTAGTGCTATCTGCTGGAAATGGCAGAGAACTTGGGTTCAGTCCTGTGTAGGTCTTGGAACTTGAGCCAGTTGTGTTGCACTTCCAGTGCTGGTCCCAAGCCTAGATAAATGGGGAGAGTTGCCTCAAGAAGGGCTTTGAAAATAAAACCTGTGCAACATCAAATATGACGTAATCCAGATTGGTGTCCCCCAAGAGGAGCCGAAAGAGGATTACATTTTAAAATATATTGGGGAAAAAAATGAAACATAAAGGTTGGCATGTGCAGGCACCTTATCCAGATGATTCCCTAGCATTTTTTAAGGTACAATTGAAAATTAGGAGCATTATATTTAGTTTACGCCATAACAGATTGCTTTAGATTTATTTTCCTTGATCTCTGTGTTGCTCTAATTCCTGGGTTGGGTTGTGTTATCTGTAATGTTGTGCTAATGGAAGAGATATCCGTTGGAGTGTTAAGTGCTGCTGTTCACCACATTAGTCACTTCTATGAGGCCGTTTCAAGTACTGTGTGATATGAGGCTTAAAAATAGAATGTCAATGGGTGTCTGGATCTTAAGATGGGAATTGAAAAGAAGTGAATGTATAATTGGGCGACAGTACAACAACAAAGCTATTATCTTTTATAGGGAATTGCTTCAAAACACTTATAAAATTACCACTTGCAGAACAGACTGAGCAATTTTTTTATCTATGAGTAAGCGGACTGATGTTTACCATTATAGCATAGCGCTAAAGTATCCGCACAATACCAAAGTGATCCACTTAAATGAATCATTACGCTACGTACTGTGCAAGTATTGACTTGCTAAGATAGGGATTTACTATCAGCTGGTTGATAGTTTGGAAACCACTGATTGTTGCAAGATTTTATGACTATCAAATGGAAGAAGCTTGCTACTTATAATACTGCAAACACAAGGACAGTCTAAAAGAATTGTTTGAAATGTTTGGGTGGAACAGCAGTAATTAGCTAGCTTTGTGACCTGGCTTTGATGCCCAGCAGTGAAAACTGGTCATGCCTGAGGGAGATCATGCCAGGAGATGATTGCCCAGTGTTGCAACATTGACCACTGACAGCTGTGTGATGGACTTGCCACTTGCCACAGCGTACCTTCCAGGACCTTATGTCCTCTGTGATAGACTCCGCCCCCTGTTAGCTCGACCAGGAAAAAGTGGTGTTAATGTGAAGAAAAGAGGGTGAATTTTCATTATTACAACTGAAACCTCTTAAACCCTTTGTTCTAATATCATAACAAGCATCTCGTTTTTCCTTTATTATATGCAAATATGATGTGCCAACTCACCGTGGTGGTAGGCTAGCGAATTTCTGATGAGTCACTGGAGCACAACGATAAAACCCTATCCCTATTTAATCCCTTTTTTGTTGGTTAGCATCATCAGGGGTTCCAGAGCCCATCTTAGTATTGTCTGGGCACTGACAAAACCCCATACCATGACAGACCCTGACTTTTGGACTTACTGCTGAAAACAGTCTGGATCGTCTTTGCTTCACAGCACATGGCGTCCATTTCTTCCAAAAAACAAACAAACAAACAACAACTGGAATGCTGATTCATCTGACCACAATACACATTTCCACTATGTGATGGTCCATCCCAGATGGATCCGAGCCCAGAGAAGTTGACACCGCTTATGGAATTATGGTTAACATAAGGCTTTTTTGTTTTTGCATAGTCACGATTTAAGTGGCATTTGTGAATGATATCATATCGTTTCATATCTTGTGATTGAGTCATATCGTGATGACAAAAGAGTACCCAGGCGCCAGACCAGCGGGAAAGTGGGGAGGAGGAACAACTGCGCTCCAGTGCGGTTCAAGGCAACCGGGCTCAGTGTGGGTATGACCTGATCATGGGAGTTCAGTTTAGGTTTGCTCCCTTCGCCCTTAATGCACTGAAATAACTCCAAATTCCTTGAATCATTTAAACATATTATATGCTGTTGAGGGAGAAATATGTAAATCCCTTCCAGGAGCTCTTTGTGGAACATTGCTTTTAAACATTTCAATAATTTTCTCATGCATTTTCTGGAGATCCTTTGCCCATCTCAGAAGAGTTTCATGGATAGTGCCTTTTGTAACAAATCATGATTTTGTATTTTTTAATGTGCAGGCCTGAAATCCAGGATGCTTATTAAAAAAATGGAAATGTGGCCCAGACAAAACATGAAATATGTTAGGTTTGTACTGTCTTCAATGAAATAAAGGTCAAAGTAAATGCATTTTTCATACTGTCACAACTTTTTCTGATTTGTGGCTGTGCTTTTAACACTCTGATTTGGAGAAGTTTAGTTTTGTTTTTCTCTGCATGGTAGTTCTTGGAAATAACCCACATGCCATGTAATTTCTTATTTTGTACTGTATGTGAAGTATTTTTATGTTATTGTCATTTTCCGTGCTCTGGCATTTTCCTGTATGCCTTTTACTGTGCTATGTGACTGTCAGTGCTAGTGGCTGGCAGACTGGAAGAGGGTGGGTAGGTAAAGCTGTGCTGTGCTCTGGTATGCTGTTGACCTGCAGAGCATTCTGGGGATTTATTATCAGTTTCCTCCTGATGGAAGCCTTTCCTTCCGCCTGCCTTGATCAGCACTTGAGAAGACTGAGGGAGCTGAGCACTATTAACAACATGACAATTTTTATAGCTGAATAATTCAGTTGTAGAATGTGTGCCAAAACATTCTGATTACTCTCCATAATAAGTAAGCATGTTGCAGAGGAAGCTACAGCATTTAAATAAGTGCTCTAACAAATTAGTTCATCCATTCATTTGTTTGTTCACTCATTTCTGTTGCCACTTCATTAAATGCAGGGTCCCTCCGTGTAGTTCTGGGATTTTCGCTCACCGTTCTCATGATCATTTTGACCCCACGGGATGAGATCTTGCGTGGAGCCCCAGATTGAGGGAGATTATCAATGGTCTTGTATGTCTTACAATTGCTCCCACAGTTGATTTATTCACACCAACCTGCTTGCCTATTGTAGATTCACCCTTCCCAGCCTGGTGCAGGTCTACAATTTTCTTCCTGGTGTCCTTCGACAGCTCTTTGGTCTTGGCCATGGTTGAGTTTGGAGTCTGACTGATTGAGGCTGTGGACAGGTGTCTTTTATACAGATAATTAGGAAAAACAGGTGCCATTAATACAGGTAACTAGTGGAGGACAGAAGAGCTTCTTAAAGAAGATGTCACAGGTCTGTGAGAGCCAGAAATCTTGCTTGTTTGTTGGTGACCAAATACTTATTTTCCACCATGATTTACAATTGAATTCTTTAAAAATCCTACAATGTGATTTCCTGGATTTATTTCTGATTTTGTCTCTCATAGTGTACCAATGATGAAAATTACAGACCTCTCTGTAAGTAGGAGAACTTGCACAATCAGTGGCTGACTAAATACTTTTTTTGCCCCACTGTAGCACTTGAATTCACTTGTCGTAAATGATAAATGCATGGAATTTGGTTTTAATCGTATTATATAAGTATAAAGTTATATTAGGTAGCAGTTAAAATAAGTTACCAAAAATGTGCCATGGCTTCATTAAGTTGTGACCATGCTTGTGGGAAGAAAGTGGCAGATCTTGTTCAAAAACAAAATGATACAATTTGGCAAGTTTGTTTTAGATTTAAACCAGGTGAAAGGGTTATTCAATCAATCTAAATGAAATGACATGCAAACTGTATAGCAGAGTGGTGGTAACAAAAGACTTCAGAATCACCTTAAAATCTATCATCCAGTTTTGGAGACCTCCAATGCTAGTGCAATACAGAAACTTTACTGCAAGCCCCACTCAGTTTAGGTTTTATTTTGTTGTCCATTGGTTTCTTTTTTAAATATGTGATTTCTTCTAGACAATTCGATCATTAATCTGAATAAAAAAAAAAATCAAATCACAGAAAAATCTAAATTGCACAAGCCTTGTTGCCAGTCCATTGCAGGGCACGTATGCATACACACACTCAGTCACACTGGAACACTTTAGAGAGAACAGTTAAGCTAGTACATGTCTCTGGAATGTGAGAGGAAAGAGGAAACGGGAGTACCCGGAGGAAACCCACACAGACTCAGAAAGAACATGCAAAGCCCACACAGGAGGATGCTAGCCCCTTGTGTCACCATGCCACTCTCTAACAAATCAGAATTTTATTTTGTGCTATTAAAATATCAAATGCACAATGAGGACCTGTGGGTGGTTTGAGGAAACACCATTCAAATCATTCATGAAAGAGAAATCATTTTGGCCAGTGCATTGCCACTTTTTTCAAAAAAGTACGAGAAAAAAGTACGAGAAAACTATTCATGTAGAACTTCTTTATCCATGGATCTGTAGCCACGCACAAGCCAAAAACCACCTTGCTTAATCAAGTCAGTTGAAATCAATTTTATTTATATAGCGCTTTTTACAGCAGAACATTGTCTCAAAACAGCTTTACAAATATCTAGGTCCACAGCTGTGACGACTCAGACACTCCAGGGTATAGAATCAAATGCAGGTTTATTAAGACGTTAGGCAAGATTCGAAGTAGTAACACAGTCCAAGGTCATAAGCCAGGCAATCCAAAAATACACAAACGTGGTACCAAAAGGGATAGGCAAAAATCGTAGTCAGAGGGACAGAATACAGGGTCAAAAAACGTAGAGACAGAATTCTCTAAAGTGGTGTTTACGGCCCATTGCTATTGGACTCATAGGTATGATGAATCCAAATATGGCGAAACTACTTAATTGAATGCTACATATTGCCATTGAAAGAGCTTGACAGTTCCACTGAAATCATAATGCTACAGATAATGGCGTTCCGGAGTAGTGGGCATTCATCATTTCACCAGTCCTGCCCTGTTGATCATTTGGGGTCCTTTTGTCATTTTCTTTCCCTCTTTCTGCCTTGTAGTTTACTTACGATAGCAGTGGATGTAGCATGATGTGCTAATTGCTGCAGTTTAATGTTTTCTGGAGGGGAAAGGGTGGGGTGGCATAGCTGCTTATGACTCACATTGATTGCATTGTCCTGTCAGGAGTTGTGTTTGCAATGGCTACACATTTGGTCAGTACTGACTTCAGGTCACTTTTAGTATTCAGTTAACCAGTGCCGTGAGGTCAGGCCCTTCTGACCCTTCTGAGAAGGGGTAACAAAAAGTAAAATATTATATAAATATTTATTTCATGAATAAAGTAAAATCAAAAGCATCATCCAATTCAAAATGCTAATCTGCCTTTTCTTGGTTGCTATAGGACAGTTATGTGATGGAGAGTGGTGTTAACCAATCAAAACTACTCATTAGAATGACTCCTGTCTACATGTTTGTGTGACCCTTCTGATGATATTCCGAAGGGTCTGGTAACTTGAGCATATTAACGAACAGACAATATATCTGACCAATCAGATTTATGATATTCACTACATAGACAGTGACGTTTATTTATAGGAAAATATTGTTGTGCTCTTTTGTACACGCTACGTTTTGTCATTTGTAATTGCATTTATGGGCCATAAAATAATTTAAAGTTAATCCTAATGTTATGTGGTAAACTTGCAATAGAACAGACAGAAAACTAGTATGAGCGAACCCTTATAACACCTGTTAACAGTAAAGAGAATCTCAGTCTTGAAGGTAGAAAACATGTAAACATAGTACTGTACTGTACTAAAAGTTTTGATATTGTGTTTTAATTAATGGTATTGTTTAAAATGAAACAAATGTGCAAAGTATCTAAAAGACAATGTGACGATGGTAAAGTCCACTTACGTTATAGCTGGAATTCAGATAGCAGGAGTCTGGATAGTGGTATTGTAATGTTATTGTGTGTTTGTATGTGTATGTGTCTGTGTTTGCAGGGGGATTACTACTTTGAGTACACAGAGTGTGATAGCAGTGGCTCCAGATGGAGAGTAGCCATTCCTCGGACGCCAGGGGAGTGCAGAGGTCTGCCAGACCCTGTACAGGGCACGGACTGCAGTAAGTTCTTATTATATTTGTGTTGATTGTGAGCCAGAATTAATTCTTGAGGGAGAAAGAGTACTGTGGACTGTGGTAGCCTAGCGGGTAAGGTACTGGACTATGGACCAGAAGGTCCAGGGTTCAAACCCCACCTCTGCCTTGCTGCCACTGTTGGGTCCTTGAGCAAGACCCTTAACCCACAATTGCTTGGATTGTAAGACTGTATAACTTGTAAGTCGCTCTGAGTAAGGGCGTCTGCTAAATGCTGTAAATGTAAATGTAAAGAGTAGCATGTGCACTGTTTGTTGTGGAGAATGCATGGTTTTTATTTTAAACATCCCAAAACTTCGATGTAATAAATTCTCAAGTACAAGTGAAAGAACAAAACAGATTGACACGCCGTATTTCCCTAACTTAAAGTAATACTGTATATTAGTCACATTCTTTTCCAAAGAGAGGAATTTCCTCTTGGATGTACTTGTATGATCCTTAACCAATGCTTGTTCTTCCATTTCTTGCAGTGACCTCTTGTTTGGGCAATAACTAATTAATTTTTTTTATTATTACACAGTGGTGCTTGAAAGTTTGTGAACCCTTTAGAATTTTCTATATTTCTGCATAAATATGACCTAAAACATCATCAGATTTTCACACAAGTCCTAAAAGTAGATAAAGAGAACCCAGTTCAACAAATGAAATAAAAATATTATACTTGGTCATTTATTTATTGAGGAAAATGATCCAATATTACATATTAGTGAGTGGCAAAAGTATGTGAACCTTTGCTTTCAGTATCTGGTGTGACCCCCTGTGCAGCAATAACTGCAACTAAACGTTTCCTGTAACTGTTGATCAGTCCTGCGCACCGGCTTGGAGGAATTTTAAAGTCAAAGTCAAAATCAAAGTGAACTTTATTGTCATTCAGACTATACAGCTGGGAGTGTACATCTGAACGAAATTGTGTTTCTCTAGTCTTCGATGTGCAAGAAACATACGCATATACGCACATATATACACATGCATACACATAAATAGAGGAAAAATAAACACAAATTTAAAATAATAACAATAATAATAAATAAAAATACAAAATGTACACAAACACGTATAGAAATACAGTATACACGATTAAAATATTGAGGTATGTTGAATAGAAATATATATTGCACATTAACAGAAGAATGAATGCTATTACACAATTTCCACAGTTCACAGTATTAATGATTATAGTATTGTGTGACCGGAATGTAAACTAATAGTGTAAAGTGCACCAGTGATGAGTGTCCAATATTGATTATTGCACTAACAGACTGTGTTTGGACAGTCTCTGTGGGTGGTGGGTAGTAGAAGGGATGGTCTGTATGTGAGTTCTGTGTGTGAGTTCTGAGAGTTCGCAGTCTGATAGACACGCAATTGAGATGTCAGATGGAGTTCAGTCATCTGATGGGCAGACCAGTCTTGTGGGAAGAATCGTCTTGTGGGAAGAAGCTGTTGCTGAATCTCACAGTCTGACACCGCATGCTACGGCAGCGTTTGCCAGAGGGTAGGAGGCTGAATAGTTTGCTGGCAGGGTGGGTGGGGTCTCTGATGATCTTGGTGGCCCTGTTGAGGCAGTGTAACTGGTATAGATCTTTTATTGAAGGGAGTGGGGTTCTAATCATTTTCTCTGCTGTCTTAACCACTCACTGGAGTGACTTTTGTTCTGAGGCAGTGCAGCTGCCATACCACACATGGAGGCTGCTGGTGAGGATGTTCTCTATAGTGCCTCTGTAAAAGGTCTTGAGGATATGAGGAGGTAGGTTTGCTCTCCTCATCCACCGTAGAAGTGAAGGTGCTGCTGTGCCTTCTTGACAATGGAGGTGGTTTGTGTAGTCCATGAGAGCGTGTCTGTGATGTGCTCCCCAGAAACTTGGTGCTTCTCACCGACTCCACAGCGTTGCCTTGGATTATGTGTGGAGTATGTACAATGTGCTTCCTCCTGAAGTCAGCAACGAGTTCCTTCGTCTTGTCGACATTCAGTGACAGGTTGTTACTGTCACACCAGATGACGAGTTGGTTTACTTCCTCTCTGTATGTCGAGTTGTCATCGTTGCTGATGAGGCCCACCCCCGTTCTGTCTTCAGCGAACTTTATGATGTTATTGGAGTCATATTTGGCACAACAGTCATAAGTCATCAGGGTGAACAATGGAGGGCTCAGAACACAGCCCTGAGGGACTCCAGTGTTCATGATGACTGTTTTAGAGGCATTTCCTCCAACTCCTACTGTCTGGGGTTTGTCTGTAAGGAAGTCTAATAACCAGTGGCACAATGGAGTGTTGATACCTAGTGGACCCACATTCCATACCAAATGCTGAGGGATAAATGTTTTGAAGGTGGAGCTGACATCAATGAGGAGCATCCACACGTAAATGTTTTTATTCTCCAGATGCGCCAGGCTCAGGTGGAGTGCTGCTGATATGGCATCATCAGTGGAGAGGTTAGGGTGATATGCAAACTGGAGTGGGTTAAATGTAGGAGGGAGTCTTTATGTAATGTGGTCTTTGACCAGCCTTTCAAAGCACTTCATCATGATGGGAGTGAGTGCTATGGAGCGGTAATCGTTGCGTGATGATACAGGTGACTTTGGTAGTGGTATGATGGTGGTGGCTTGAAAGTACTGGGGAATGATGGCTTGACTCAGAGAGATGTTGTAGATGTCTGTGAGAATATACATTAGTTGGTCGGCACATTCCCTGAGTGCATACCCTGGTATGTTGTCAGGTCCTGCAGCTTTTCATGAGTTAACTCTCTGTAAGGTCTTCAGGACATCAGCTGGGTCAAGGCAGAGTACTTCATCGCCAGACTCAGAGGGTCTTTTGTTATTGTGGTAGTATTTTTTCCTCAAACTGACTGAAGTAGGTGTTGAGTGTGTTGAGGAAGTCTTTGCCTTGGCCATGCCAAAACATTCACTTTATTCTTCTTTAACCATTTTTTGGTAGAATAGCTTGTGTCCTTAGGGTCGTTGTCTTGCTGCATGACCCACCTTCTCTTGAGATTCAGTTCATGGACAGATGTCCTGATATTTTCCTTTAGAATTCTCTGATAGAATTCAGAATTCATTGTTCCATCAATGATGGCAAGCCGTCCTGGCCCAGATGCAGAAAAACAGGCCCAAACCATGATACTACCACCACAATGTTTCACAGATGGGATAAGGTTCTTATGCTGGAATGCAGTGTTTTCCTTTCTCCAAACATAACGCTTTTCATTTAAACCAAAAAGTTCTATTTTGGTCTCATCTGTCCACAAAACATTCTTCCAATAGTCTTCTGGCTTGTCCACGTGATCTTTAGCAAACTGCAGACGAGCAGCAATGTTCTTTTTGGAGAGCAGTGGCTTTCTCCTTGCAACCCTGCCAGGCTCACCATTGTTGTTCAGTGTTCTTCTGATGGTGGACTCATGAACGTTAACATTAGCCAATGTGAGAGAGGCCTTCAGTTGCTTAGAATTTACCTTGGGGTCCTTTGTGACCTCACCAACTATTACACACCTTGCTCTCAAAGTGATCCACTCCAGGGGAGGGTAACAATGGTCTTGAATTTCATTTATTTGTACACAATCTGTCTAACTGTGAATTGGTGGAGTCCAAACTCTTTAGACATGGTTTTGTAACCTTCTCCGGCCTGAAGAGCATCAACAACTCTTTTTTTTGAGGTCCTCAGAAATCTCCTTTGTTTGTACCACGATACACTTCCACAAACATGTGTTGTG
Source organism: Ancistrus triradiatus (assembly GCA_025084515.1). Classification (NCBI taxonomy): domain Eukaryota; kingdom Metazoa; phylum Chordata; class Actinopteri; order Siluriformes; family Loricariidae; genus Ancistrus; species Ancistrus triradiatus. Next base: position 24,755 of record JAJAGP010004843.1, on the reverse strand, counting down.
AAGAGCAGACTTTGATAGATCCCTGTTCTTTAAATAAAACAGGGTGCCCACTCACACCTGATTGTCATCCCATTGATTGAAAACACCTGACTCTAATTTCACCTTCAAATTAACTGCTAATCCTAGAGGCTCACAAACTTTTACCACTCACTAATATGTAATATTGGATCATTTTCTTTAATAAATAAATGATCAAGTATAATATTTTTGTCTCATTTGTTTAACTGGGTTCTCTTTATCTGCTTTTAGGAATTGAGTGAAAATCTGATGATGTTTTAGGTCATATGTTTGCAGAAATATAGAACATTCTAATGGGTTCACAAACTTTCAAGCGTCACTGTATGTTAGTTATAGCTATATGTAGGTCTATCATTAGTTAAGAAATTAAATCAATGTGATGGCTAGTTATGATGTCCTTAAATTAAGTAACGCTAAGCTTTGCTTAGGGACATAACCACAGAAAATATAATGCTGTGGTTAATTTGTGAAAGCCTGAGCTTATTTTGTGTTCTCATTATGATCATAGTTACACACACAGACACACACCTAGCCCCTCACAGTCAGGCATAAAATACACCAGAAAACAAAACATCAGGTGTTGTAAAGTAGCAGTTGAAGTCTAAATGCACCGATTCGGTACAGCAAGTATATTCAATGTAGTTTGGTCACAGAAAGTGCGGAACAACACTTAGTAATAAATAGAGTAGCCAGTCTTATGAACTTGTAGTATGATATTTAAACCTAGTCATAAATATCAGTAATTAATATTTCACATCTTTTTCAGTAACACAGCATCATATGGACAGCTGCACAATTTAAAGACAATGTTTATGTATTATAAAGAAAGAAAGCTGAGACATGTCTAATTTGATCTTATATTTAATATCACTCTTTAATAAAGCAAAAGTTTTTCTTATCCATTTACTCGATTAATTGACGCAATAATCGATAGAGTACTCGGTTTTTAAAAGAATCAATAGCTGCAGCCCTAGTGTACACTGTTTCAGAAAAAACCCAGTAATACTACTGCAGCTGATGCACCCATAGAAGCATGCCACACTGCAAAATCACTACCATGTCAGTGTAACTGATGTTTTGAGAATGGTCCACCAATTAATTTCTGTGGTCCATTTGTAATCCCTTGCCATTGAAGGATGGAGGGCTGACAAATAGTGCATGGTATCAAGATGACCTATAAGCAGTAATTGCACATCTACAAAGAGCTCTGGTACATGAACTGTGGTAGTGTAAGCACCAGCAAGATGTTTCCAATGAAGTAGTTGTTAAATCAATAACTGAGAGTAGGACAAGGCTACTCTTAGTGACATATTGAGTTTTTCAGTAGTGAAGCTTTTCTGTCTTGTAAGACTGAATTGTTTCTTTGGCAGCATTCTCCTGTGGAGCTGGGGAGTTTTTGGAGATGTCTGCTCAGGAGTGCACTCCATGTGCAGCAGGCTCTTTCTCTCTGGGCAGTGGGATCCGCTTTGATGAGTGGGACAACATCCCCCCTGGATTCAACAGTGTGGTGACCTCTCTTAACGCACCGCATGGTCATGAGGGGCCAAGCTGTAATGGGTACGTGTGGAGTCTGTCTTGGTTTCCCTCATTATTCTAAACGTTTTAGGGAAGCAGGTATTCATAAATGGTAATCATCATTTTAGGTTGAAAAATGTCCATTGTTGTAATGTATTTAGTCGCCACACTGAATGTACTTTGTTTTGAAAAATGAGGTTTGGATAGGGTAGGATACACACTGTATATAGAAGTTTTCTTCTATATAGCATTGGTAATATGTTGTTTAGTTTGCAGATTGAGCTTTTGTATGTGTTTAAATCCTTTCCCCTGTCAACCATTGAGTAACTCAGGACACTTCCTAGTAATACCAATATAACAATTCCCAGGATTTGAAAGATATCAAGGGCATCTTGAAATATATTTTTGTGTTCTGTGTTTACTGGTGTTTCTATAAACTTGGAGATAAACAAAAAATTATGTCATTGCCGTGTGAATGTGCGTTTTATTTCTTCGCAGCTCCACATGGATTGCTCGGGGCAGCTATGTGGAGTCAAACAGAGATGAGTGTAGTGTGTCATACGTCTACTCTGTCCATCTAAAAAAAACAGGCTCCGTCTCCTTTGACTATCAGTATGTGGACAACAACATCTTCTTCGAGTTTTTCGTGAGTACCACACTGTTCATACAGCCTAGCAAGTAGACAGTATTTGAAAGTGACAGTATGTTTTACAGTCGTATGAAAAAGTTTGGGCACCCCTGATAATTTTCATGATTTTAGTTTATAAATCATTGGTTGTTCAGATCAGCAACTTGAGTTAAATATATCATATAGCAGATGGACACAGTGATATTTGAGAAGTGAAATGAAGTTTTATAGGATTTACAGAAAGTGTGCAGTAATTATTTCAAACAAAATTAGGCAGGTGCATAAATTTTGGGCACCCCAACAGAAAAATGACATCAATATTTAGTAGAAATAACAGCCGCTAAACGCTTCCTACAGCTTCCAGTCTGTATTCTGGTTGAAGGTGCTTTGGACCATTCTTCTTTAGAAACATCTCCAGTTCAGTCAGGTTTGGATGGTTTCCGGCGAGCATGGACAGCCCACATTATCAGTAATATTCATGTCTGGGGACTGAGATGGCCATTCCAGAACGTTGGATTTTTGAATGTTTGGTGTATGGTTCCTCTGCATGAATGCCTTAGTAGATTTTGAGCAGAGTTTGGGGTCGTTGGCCTCGGTGCAACTTTGTCACTGATTCTTGAACATTGTTCTCAAGAATCTGGAGATATTAAATGGAATCCATGCGACCCTCACTTTAACAAGACCTAGTTACTGCACTGGCCACACAGTCCCACAGCATGATGGAACCGCCACCAAATTTTACTGTGGGTAGCAAGTGTTTGTCTTGGGATTGCTGTTGTTTCTTTTTCCGCTCCTTGTTATGTCCAAATTAACATCAGTTTTAGTTTCATCAGTACACAGCACTTTATCCCAAAATGAAGCCTGGATTGTGTCCAATGTGCTGTAGCACACCTCAAGTGACTCTGTTTTGTGGCGTGTGCTGCAGAAAAGGCTTCTTCTGCATTACTCTCCCATACAGCCTCTCCTTGTGCAAAGTGCGCTGTATAGTTGAACGATGACCAGTGACACCATCTGCAGCAAGATGAGGTTGTAGGTTTTGGAGGTGGTCTGTGGCTTGACTATGACTGTTCTCACCATCCTTCGCCTCTGCCTATCTGAGATTTTTCTTGGTCTGCCAACTTCGGGAGTTCCTTAACTAGAACTGTGTGACTGTGGTCTTCCATTGCCTCACTATGTTCCTCACAGTGGAAAACTGACAGCTGAAATCTCTGAGAGAGCTTTTCCCTTTCCTGAAACCATGATGTGGAACAACCTTTGTTTCAGGCCATTTGAGAGTTGTTTTTGAGGCTCCCATGTTGCCACTCTTCAGAGAAGATGCAAATAGGAGAAAACTTTTAATTGGCCACCTTAACACTTTCTCATTGTTAGATTCACTTGTGTATGTAGATCAAGGGTCAGTGAGCTTACAAAACAAATTTTTGTGTTCCAATAATTAGTGCTAAAGGTATTCAAATGACAAGGGTGCCAAAAATTTATGCACCTGCCTAATTTTGTTTGAATAATTGCTGCCACACTTTCTGTAAAACCTATAACCTTCATTTCACTTCTCAAATATCACGGTGTTCATCTGCTATATGATATATTTACCTGAAATTGCTGAGCTGGACAACCAATGATTTATAAAGAAAAATCATGAAAATTATCAGGGGTGCCCAAACTTTTTCATACGACTGTATCTCACCACAGGATCAATTATTAAAAGCCAATATCATGAAAATAAGCTGCAGATGTTTTTGCCAGCACTTTTAAAGAGTATTTATCGGGTCTGTCTCTATATCTAGTGAGTACCTTTGCTGCCTACTTCCTATGTATGGTGCTCTCTATGAAAGGCTTTCTTCAGTGTTTCCCAGCCACTGTGCCACTGCACATAAGTGTCATCAGGCGTGCCATGGAAGATTATCCAATTTCACCTGATCATTACCAGTGTTACTTTTGACAGCAAATCTTAATTTAGTCATAGTCTTTTGACTAAGACGTAATTTAGCTTTAGTCATAATTTAGCCATCTGAATTGTTTTAGTCTAGTTTTCATCGACTAATTATAATAAGGTTATTGTCGACTACAACTACAGTAGCTTTAGTTGACTAAAATATGAAATGTAAACGTTGCAATACATGATATGCTTTTTATCATTTCCCTTTTAAGATGAAACATCTATTAAATATAAAGCATGCATTGATAATAAAAGTATACATTAACGTGGTTATTACTCAAAGTTTCCACCATAGATCTGCATCACACTCGGTGTGGACATTCAGTAGATATTCTAGAATAGAATCACTAGAGGGCAGTAAGAGGCCCACATTTCAGACTGAGTAAGTAAATTGAGACTAGATTTTCATTATACTTCAATAAATATGCTTTTTGTGAATTTTTTCTTTGATGATGTGCCTTGTGATTTTTCTAATGTGAAATATGTGTTGTGGTAAATCTAACTGACAACGGGACACTAAGGCTGGTTAATGAGACAGCAGCAGGAGCGTTCTCAGGTCATTTTACCGGGGCTCAAGCCTCGACTGATTTGAGTATAGCCCCGATTATAATTTTTAACATTGTACCTACAGTAGTGGTGCTTGAAAGTTTGTGAACTCTTCAGAGTTTTCTATATTTCTGCATAAATATGATCTAAAACATCATTTTTCACACAAGTCCTAAAAGTAGATAAAGAGAACCCTGTTAAACAAATGAGACAAAAATATTATACTTGGCCATTTATTTATTGAGGAAAATGAGCCAATATTGCATATTAGTGAGTGGCAAAAGTATGTGAACCTCTAGGATTAGCAGTTAATTTGAAGGTGAAATTAGAGTCAGGTGTTTTCAGTCAATGGGATGACAATCAGGTGTGAGTGGGCACCCTGTTTTATTTAAAGAGCAGGGATCTATCAAAGTCTGCTCTTCACAACACATGTTTGTGGAAGTTGCACAATCAAAGGAGACTTCTGAGGACCTCAGAAAAAGAGTTGTTGATGCTCATCCTTTTCCAGGCAAGGTTACAAAACCATTTCTGAACAGTTTGGACTCCACCAATCCACAGTCAGACAGATTGTTTACAAATGGAGGAAATTCAAGGACTTTGTTACCCTCCACATAAGTGGTCGACCAACAAAGATCACTCCAAGAGCAAGGCATGTAATAGTTGGTGAGGTCACAAAGGACCCCAGGGTAACTTCGTGATATGAACAAAGGAGATTTATGAGGATCTCAGAAAAAGAGTCGTTCATGCTCAAGAGTTGTTGATGTTACAAAACCATCTCTAAAGAGTTTGGATTCGTTTGGACACCAATCCACAGTCAGACAGATTGTGTACAAATGGAGGAAATTCAAGAACATTGTTACTCTCCCCAGGAGTGGTCAACCAACAAAGATCACTCCAAGAGCAAGGCGTGTAATAGTTGGTGAGGTCAAAAAGAACCCCAGGGTACCTTCTAAGCAACTGAAGACCCCTCTCACCATCAGAAGAACACTGAACAACAATGGTGTGCATGGCAGGGTTGCAAGGAGAAAGCCACTGCTCTCCAAAAAGAACAGTGCTGCTCATCTGCAGTTTGCTGATGTTCATGTGGACAAGCCAGAACGCTATTGGAAGACTGTTTTGTGGACAGATAAGACCAAAATAGAACTTTTTGGTTTAAAAGAAAAGCGTTATGTTTGGAGAAAGGAAAACACTGCATTCCAACATAAAAACTGTATTCCATTTTATGGTTAAAGAAGAATAAAGTTAATGTTTTGGAATGGCTAAGTCAAAGTCCTGACCTTAATCCAATCGAAGTGTTGTGGAAGGACCTGAAGCAACCAGTTAATGTGAGGAAACCCACCAACATCCCAGATTTGAAGGTGTTCTGTATGGAGGAATGGGATAAAATTCCTCCAAGCCAGTGTGCAGGACTGGTCACCAGTTAATAAAGAAAGTTAATAAGATGCTGTTAATTTCAAATCAGGAGCACCAGTGCTTCTTGGTAAAAAGCTAACTTTAGATTTCTGAGTGGTCATAATTTTTGGTCCATGGTTGTAGAAGGAAGAAAGAGTCAGTAAAGTTATTTAAGATTAAATGAATGGGAAAGAGTGGGAAAGACTGTTAGCTAGAGTGCTAAGTAATGTGTCTAATTAGCGCACTAGTGTGCAGTTAGGGATGCAGTCTGTACCTGTAAGCCATGTACAGTGGGGCAAAAAAGTATTAAATCAGTCACTGATTGTGCAAGTTCTCCTACTTAGAAAGATGAGAGAGGTCTGTAATTTTCATCATAAGTACACTTAAACTATGAGAGACAAAATGAGAAAAACTATTAAAGAATTTAATTGTAAATCATGGTGGAAAATAAGTATTTGGTCACCCTCAAACAAGCAAGATTTCTCTCAAGATGGCTCTCTTTAAGAAGCTCTTAGGTCCTCCACTCATTACCTGTATTAATGGCACCTGTTTGACGTCGTTATCTGTTTAAGAGACACCTGTCCACAGCCTCAAACAGTCAGACTCCAAACTCAACCATGGCCAAGACCAAAGAGCTGTCAAAGGACACCAGAAAGAAAACTGTAGACTTGCACCAGGCTGGGAAGAGTGAATCTACAATAGGGAAGCAGGTTGGTGTGAATAAATCAACTGTGGGAGCAACTGTAAGAAAATGGAAGACATACAAGATCATTGATAATCTCCCTTGATCTGGGGCCCCATGGAAGATCTCATCCCATAACTATCCCAGAAGTACACAGAGGGACCTGATGAATGACCTGCAGAGAGCTGGGACCAAAGTAACAAAGGCTACCATCAGTAACACACTACGCCGAGAGGGACTCAGATCCTGCAGTGCCAGGCGTGTCCCCCTGCTTAAGCCAGTACATGTCCAGGCCCCTCTGAAGTTTGCCAGAGAGCATATGGATGATCCAGAAGAGGATTGGGAGAATATCATGTGGTCAGATGAAACCAGAATAGAACTTTTTGGTAAAAACTCAACTCGTCATGTTTGGAGGAAGAAGAATGTTGAGTTGCATCCAAAGAACATCATGCCTACTGTGGAGCATGGGGGTGGAAACATCGTGCTTTGGGGCTGTTTTTCTGCAAAGAGGACAGGATAACTGATCGTGTTAAGGGAAGAATGAACGGGTCATGTATCATGAGATTTTAAGCCAAAACCTCCTTCCATCCGTAACAGCATTGAAGATGGAACGTGGCTGGGTCTTCCAGCAGGACAATTATCCCAAACACACGGCTTGGGCAACGAAGGAGTGGTTCCGTAAAAAAGCATTTCAAGGTCCTGGAGTGGCCTAGCCAGTCTCCGGACCTCAACCCCATAGAAAATTTGTGGAGGGAGTTCGTGTTGCCCAGCGACAGCCCCAAAACATCACTGCTCTAGAGGAGATCTGCATGGAGGAATGGGCCAAAATACCAGCTACAGTGTGTGCAAACCTGGTGAAGACTTACAGGAAACGTTTGACCTCTGTCATTGCCAACAAAGGATATGTTACAAAGTATTGAGTTTAACTTTTGTTATTGACCAAATACTTATTTTCCTCCATAATTTACAATTATTTTTGATTTCTTGGATTTTTTTTCCTCATTTTGTCTCTCATAGTTGAAGTGTACCTATGATGAAAATTACAGACCTCTCTCATCTTGAGAACTTGCAAAATCAGTGGCTGACTAAATACTTTTTGCCCCACTGTACTTCTGAGTGTTTTTGAACAGAAGGTAGTTTTGTACATTGTGAAAAGTCGAAATGTCATGATATGAGGCTTAACACCATCTTATCATGAAAACCATTAGATATCTCACAACTAACTTGTACAGATATGTAAGCTACTTCTGTCAAGGTGGTCTTCTTTAGATTACATTGAATATGCTGTTTATATTATATTGGTTTTTGTAACAGATACAGAATGATCAGTGCCAGGAAATGGAGAAAGCTTCAGATAAGAAGCTCAAGCTGACAGACAACGGACAGTGGACCAAACACACGGTACAGGAATATCTGCATACACTATAGCAAGCATATACATGCTGATCAATGATCATACAGTTTATATAACAGACTGCAATGTAAAGCCCACATTTCTCTAATTCTCTAATTCTGTCCAGTGTTTGACTGTTATTACAAAATTCCCTATAGGTCAATATCTCAAAATCTATTTTTAATGATAAATGCATATTTGAATGTACTGGATTTTTATTAGGGCATGACAAGCATGATTGGCATGTTGAGGTTGAACAGGCTGATATTTGCGTCACGGATGCTCACAAACTTCGTTGCCTAACAGCTTTAGGTGCAGATCACAGCACAGAGGTCCTGTTTACACTAGGGCACATAATGTCGATTCGTGCAAGGTCCATTTGCATATAGAGTATGTCTGTGGTCCAATAAGTTTATTATCCTTATTATTTAGGTTATTATTTTTCAACTAGGTCCATATGCAGATCACTATCTCAACCAGGAATAATACCTGACAAAGAGGTTTCACCAATAATGCTGGCAATTCATTTGTCAGACAGAAAATCCTGTTTGAGAATGTGTCTGCCATTGTGTGCTGATAGATTCAAACTTCATCTCGAACCATTTCTTCTTGACCTCCTGGACTGTTCTGTAAAATAAAGCAAATAAATGTGTGTATGTGATTAGTGCAAATTAGGCAGAAATAGCCTAAATAGGCTGTACAGTATAACCTAATTAAGAGTGTGCTTGTGTATGTGTGTGCTTTTGTGGGTGTGAACGAGTGAGAGTGAGTGATGAGGTGACAATCAATCACAGAAAGTTACGGGTAAGGTCCATTTTACTCATACTTTATGTGCAGTTTGCTCCTGTTTTTATGAAGGTTTCATGAATTAGGCCCAGTGTGTACACTGGGTAAGGAGGGGCTGAGCGATTCAATGTGCTGCAATGTGCTGCACACAGCTTAAATAGTTTTCAAAATTACAAAAATCAATATGTGGCAGTCAGTGCTGATGTTTGCACTTTCCTTTTTATGGGAAACACTGCAGTAGCTAATTAGTACATTTTGGTACACTACAGTATTCCAAATACAGTGGTGCTTGAATATAGATTTTTCTATACTTCTGCATAAATATGACCTAAAACATCATCAGATTTTCACACAAGTACTAAAAGTAGATAAAGAGAACCCAGTTAAACAAATGAAACAAAAATATTATACTTGGTCATTTATTTATTGAAGAAAATGATCCAATATTACATATTAGCGAGTGAAAAAAGTATGTGAACCTCTAGGATTAGAAGTTAATTTTGAAGGTGAAATTAGAGTCAGGTGTTTTCAATCAATGGGATGACAATCAGGTGTGAGTGGGCACCCTGTTTTATTTAAAGAACAGGGATCTATCAAAGTCTGCTCTTCACAACACGTTTGTGGAAGTGTATCATGGCACAAACAAAGGAAATTTCTGAGGACCTCAGAAAAAGTTGATGCTCATCAGGCTGAAAAAGGTTATTAAACCATCTCTAAAGAGTTTGGACTCCATCAATCCACAGTCAGACAGACTGTGTACAAAGGAGGAAATTCAAGACCATTGTTACCCTCCCTAGGAGTGGTCGACCAACAAGAGCACTCCAAGAGCAAGGCGTGTAATATCTGGTGAGGTCACAAAGGACCCCAGGGTAACTTCTAAGCAACTGATGGCCTCTCTCACATTGGCTAATGTTAATGTTCATGAGTCCACCATCAGAAGAACATTGAACTACAATAGTGTGCATGGCAGGGTTGCAAGGAGAAAGCCACTGCTCTCCAAAAAGACACACCGGATACTGAAAGCAAAGGTTCACATACTTTTGCCACTCACTAATATGTAATATTGGATCATTTTCCTCAATAAATAAATGATCAAGTATAATATTTTGTCTCATCTGTTTAACTGGGTTCTCTTTATCTACTTTTATGACGTGTGTGAAAATCCAATGAGGTCATATTTATGCAGACATATGGAAAATTCTAAAGGGTTCACAGACTTTCAAGCACCACTGTAGCATTGATCAGACAACATCCAGACTGCATAATGGGCAACTTGCATTTGCATTGCAATTATAGTAGCAAAAATGCAGTTGCTCGGGTGGTACAGCAGTCAGTACACCAGCCCATGACCATGGAGGTCTCTGTAAAACCTTCTGCCAAATGAGGAAATACTAAATTAGTCCAGGTGCCCAAGACTGTCATTAAAAAGTAAGCCATTGCGTTTTTTATGTGTTTATTTTTTTTTTAAGTTGAGCTTTTTTTCTGAGTACTGTCAGGCTGCAGTATGTAATAACTGAGGATCTATGATCTGGAGTCATTTTTCACAGCTTGTCCTTTCTCTCCCATGCAGGTCAGTCTGAAGTCCGGCACAAATGTTCTGTACTGGAGAACCACTGGAGTTACAGTAGGGGCAAAAGTAGTCAAACCAGTGTTGCTGAAGAACATCCAGATAGAAGGTAGCATTTGTGAAATGAAAATGATGATCTATTTGAAATGGCTCTTTTAACTCTAACAACTTTTCTTCCTTTTTTTCTTCTCTCAGGTGTAGCATACATGTCAGAGTGTTTACTATGTAAGCCGGGCACGTTCAGTAGCACTCCTGGCTCTTCCTCGTGTGAGCCCTGCCCTAGAAACACCTACTCGGGCAGAGGAGCCAGCTCTTGCACTTCATGCAACGCAAGCACACACTATGCATGTAAGTGTACCAGCACTAGAGGTTCCATTCATTGCTAAGTGGCCACTTTATTAGAGACATCTGCACATTCTGGAATTTCTGAAAATTATCTATGGAGTGTAGCGTAAAATTAAATGGGCAGGTTTTCTGTGGTTTTAGTGTGAATCCACATTAGAATAGGAAAATCAGGAGATCAAAGATAAAAACAACTCTAAAAGGGGTCAGAGAATGATGTCAAGAATCATTCTGACAAACAGGCGGTGCACAGTCAAGCAAATTGCAGGCTAATACAACGCTGGTGCTCCAACTAATGTCTGATCTTACAGCTCGTCGTTCCTTAGCATGGATGGGCTGTAACACCATACGACCAGTTTGAGTGCCATTGCTGTCTAAGTAAAAAAGAAATGGCAGTACTTTGAATTGGATCACTGAGCAGTGGAAAAACATAGCCTGGATTACTGTTGCATCATGCAGATGTGAGGCTCTGAATTTGGGGAATTTGGTAAGAGCATGTCCAAGTCAAGTCAAATTAAGTCAAGTCTAATTTGTTTATGTAGCACTTTTTAGAACACAGCCTTAATTGAGCAAGCCTAGGGTGACAGTGGAAAGGAAAACTCCTTAATGTTATAAGGAAGAAACCTTGTGAGTACCAAGACTCAAAAAAGGACCTAACCTCCTTTGAGCTGAGATGATATAGGTAAGAATTAAAATAAGTTACCCAAGTGTCACATTCCACTTGGTCACCCTGGTTTCTTTGCGTCTCATCCCCGCTGAGGACAAACCGAGTCACGTCAGTCCCATGAACCTATCCAAAAGCCCCAACGCTTCTGGATTAATAATTGAACTCAGCTGTGGGGCTTCCTATATAAGCTCTGTCGTTTGGGACATTCGGAGCAGATTATTGTGCTTTGGTCACGTCTGAGCCCTCCGCGTTCTCTTGTTGTTTCCACGTCCGCCTCGGATACCAGTGTTGTGGTCCCGTCCGCTTTGAATGCTCGTGTTGCGATCCTGTTAGCCTTCTGGGCTTGTGTGCGGCTGCGGCCGCCTCTTTTTTGCTCTCGTGGCTGCGTGTACGACGGTTTTGGTTTCCCACTCATTTTCTGGCTTCGCTTGTTTTAGTTCATGTACTTGTTTTTTTTGCTCTGCCTGTTTTGTTTCACTATGTTTGTCCTTGCTTTGGTTAGTCTCTTTAATAAATCTTATGTTAACTGGAACCTGTGCTTGTCTTCCACGTTTCTGCCGTGTTACAGAATAATCCGCCTCATGGAGACGGCGGGTTCTAGTTTGGTTCCAGATCTGCCAGCCAGATTCGACGGTAGTCCGGAGCTTTGTCAGCGGTTTGTTTCCGAATGCGAGGAAATTTTTTCGTCTTTACCCTTCTTGCTCGCCCAATGCCCAGGTTTCATTTGTTGTGTCAGTAACAGTGTCCAGTGGACATTACTCCCTGGTTCCATCCGGGCGACGTCACCCACAGACTTTGCCCAGAGGAGGTCATCCATATCTGAGCAGCAAGCGCCGCCTAGCATCTTATTTGAGCAGCTAACGCCCCGTAGCCTAGTACCTGGGCATGCTAGCTCCGTATCTGAGCATGTCAGCTCTGTACAGAAGACCGATACGCGCTTATCTGAACCCGCTGCATTTGAGCACGTTAGCTTCCTTTAGCTCCCTGTAGCTCAGTACCTGAGCACGATATCTCCGTATTTGTGCATGCCGCGCCCCTTAGCTCCATAGATGAACTGTTAGCGCCCCATAGCTCAGTACTTGAGTAGTTAGTGCTCCGTCGCCCAGTACATGAGCACGCTAGCTCCGTATCTGAGTATGGCGCACCCTGTAGCTCCGTATCTGAGCATGGTGCACCCTTTAGTTTCATATCTGAGCACGTTAGCTCCGTACCTGAACTCGTTAGCTCCATATTTGACCCGCCACCTGGCTCCATATCCCAGCATGCCACGCAACTTAGCACAGTAAGGATGTGAAAAAAGACTAAATACTTTTTGCCACACTGTAAATACAATATAATAATATAGAGAATATGCCGTTACTTAGTCCAGTAAACAGAGTCACTGTAGGTTCTTGTGTCCTCAGCAGGAAAGTTTTGGTGGCATTGCATGCTCAGTCAACCGGAAGAGGGGAGAGGAGGGGAGGGTAGTTATTGCTGTAGTTATTGCTGTAGATCAGTGTCTCTAATCAAGTGGCTATTCATTATACATTGCTTTTGACATTTTATTTGAAAAAGGCCATTGGGAACTTTCCTCAGAGTTTCTGGTACAAAAGTAAATGTCAAGAAATATTACAGAACAAGTAATAACAGAATTTGGATTATAACACGCATGAGAAATCAACAGTATTGGTGCCAGAAGTCCAGACCTTAACCCAGCTGATTTGCTTGGGATGACTTGAAGTGAACTTCGTGCGAGAAATGAAGAATGATCAAAATTTTGTCCTCATGTTGAACATATCAGATCAGTAGCAATAATGTGTATAGACTCTAGCTACATTTTTAATACAATAATTTAAATAATGGGGTTTAAATAAAGGGGTATGACTGTCTTTGAAAGATCTAGATCCATTTAAATAATAAATACACATGATTAAAAACAAAACTCAAAATCAGTCTAACTTACATTGATCACAGATTAATATAATCATAATGATTTGATATAATAATGATAAACATTTGATTTATATCCCATCTGAGAATCCTAGCCTGCTACACCACACAAGGAAATCACTGGGAAAGAGAGAATGGTGCAATAGAATACTGTTGGTAATGGCACAAGTGGAGAGTATTGAAATTGTTTAAGTCGTTGTACTAGTGTACCACGTCATACCATGACCTCCACAGATAAGGTTGCTCTGAAAAAGACCAATTAAGTGTGAATTCTTAGTTTTGATACAAAGGTATTGTAATCTTGTGACTAGTGTGATCCACGGTGATCCTCATAATTTAAATTTTTACTAAAAATTAATGATTGTACTGATTATTGTATACCTGCAGGGTCACTGGGGTTTATAAATGGTTGATGTGATCACCAAACATAGTCTATGATGCACTGTATGGTGGAGTGAGTTAAGACTGTTATGTGATTGGATTCTTCTGTTCACATCTACCAGTGGAGGGTTCTACAATTTGTACGCCAAGGCCTGCATGCACAAAGAAAGACTACTTCCAGATCCACAGTGTTTGTGATGAGGAAGGCAAGGTAATTCTGGGATTATTTATACATTATTTATACAGTGGTACCTCGGTTCTCGACCTCCTTGGAAATTGTTGAATTGGGTTCTCGGTGCATTTTGACTAGAAAAAATTGTCTTGGTTCTCGTCATTTGCTTGGCACTCGGCACGCTTGCTTAAAATTTTATGAGTCGAGCCATGCAACCCGTTTCATGAAACTCGAACCACGAAACTCGATTCATGAGTCAAAATTCAGTACACAGTGATTCAGCAATTCAGATTCACAGTAGCAGTGCAGATCTGTGCTGTGTTTGTCATGTTATTTTATATTTTTAAATCTACAGTACTGTATTATTACCTGCGAATTAGTCCCCAGGGGCTCTAAAATGGTTGCCATTCCAATAATGACAGCCAGCCAAAAGGAATTCAGGAACTGAATCCTTTAGCTAATGCCCTAAGATCACCAGTAGAGGTAAGTGTTTTGCTTTTACTTTTTACTTTAGATTTTCAACACTCTATTATAAAATAAGCTTTGTGTTAAGGATTTTGGCGAACTGTAGGTTAATCTTTAAGTCTTAATGTAAGTGTCGATGTGTAATAGGCTTAGCTATGATACAGTATAGACTATATTGCTTTGAGACAATGCTCCATTGTAAAAAGCGCTATATAAATAAATAAATCTGACTATATTAAACTCATTGGCTCATGATACATACATACATACATACATACATACTGTACATACATACGTGATACATCGGCTTATGATGGACTTGTCGGAATGTAACCCCATCGTAAATCAGGCAGCATTTGTACAACTCCATTAATGTGTATAATCCCTTAAAATGTGTCGATTTTCTGGGGATCTGGAACAGATTCATTCAATTTACGTTATCACTTATGGGAGAATTTGCTTGGTACTAGTCGTTTTCGGGTCTCGACAAGCTTCTGGAACGAGTTAATGATAAGAACCGAGATACTGCTGTATTTCAGTTTCAAGAGCAAGTTAACAACCAGCTTTTCTCCTTCGATGGTTTAGCAGATGCTTTAAACCAGAGTGATTTACAGAAGTGCATTATATTATTCTTAGTAAACATTTAATCATGCTAGAATTAACAGACAACAACCTAAAAACACCATTTAACTTTAACCCTGTCATGACCTGAGAGAGGTAAAAATCCCAGAGTGCAAACTCTCTTTTTTGTCTCAGACTCAGGTGATTAATAAATGGATTGAACCCAAGATTTGCCTGGATGATGCTAAAAACGCAGAAACATTACCCCCTTCGGGTAAACGTGAGCCATGTCCACCCTGCAACCCCGGTTTCTATAACAACAACACTGCCACATGCTCACCCTGCCCTCAAGGAACTTACTCAGATGGCCTTAAAGGTGATTTCTAAAAATGTTGAGTACTTTTACAGACAGTAATGGCATTTCTAAAAAAGTAGTCTTGTAGGTACAGTGGGGCAAAAAAGTATTTAGTCAGTCACTGATTGTGCAAGTTCTCCTACTTAGAAAGATGAGAGAGGTCTGTAATTTTCATCATAGGTACACTTCAACTATGAGAGACAAAATGAGAAAAAAAAATCAGGAAATCACATTGTAGGATTTTAAAAGAATTTAATTGTAAATCATGGTGGAAAATAAGTATTTGGTCTTCCACAGCCTCAAACAGTCAGACTCCAAACTCAACCATGGCCAAGACCAAAGAGCTGTCGAAGGACAGGAGGAAGAAAATTGAAGACCTGCACCAGGCTGGGAAGAGTGAATCTACAATAGACAAGCAGGTTGGTGTGAATAAATCAGCTGTGGGAGCAATTGTAAGGAAATGGAAGACATACAAGACCATTGATAATCTCCCTCGATCTGGGCCCCATGCAAGATCTCATCCTGTGGGGTCAAAATGATCATGAGAACGGTGAGCAAAAATCCCAGAACTACACGGAGGCACCTGATGAATGACCTGCAGAGAGCTGGGACAAAAGTAACAAAGCTACCATCAGTAACACACTACGCCGAGAGGGACTCAGATCCTGCAGTGCCAGGCGTGTCCCCCTGCTTAAGCCAGTACATGTCCAGGCCCATCTGAAGTTTGCCAGAGAGCATATGGATGATCCAGAAGAGCATTAGGAGAATATCATGTTTTCAGATGAAACCAAAATAGAACGCTTTGGTAAAAACTCAACTGGAGGAAAAAGGATGCTGAGTTGCATCCTAAGAACACCATACCTACTGGGGAGCATGGGGTGGAAACATCATGCTTTGGGGCTGTTTTTCTGCAAAGGGGACAGGACGACTGATCCGTGTTAAGGGAAGAATGAACGGGGCCATGTGTCGTGAGATTTTAAGCCAAAACCGCCTTCCATCAGTGAGAGCATTGAAGATGGAACTTTGCTGGATCTTCCAGCACCGCTCGGGCAACGAAGGAGTGGCTTCGTAAAAACCATTTCAAGGTCCTGGAGTGACTTAGTCAGTCTCCAGACCTCAACCCCATAGAAAATTTGTGGAGGGCGTTGAAAGTCCGTGTTGCCCAG
Organism: Ancistrus triradiatus; assembly: GCA_025084515.1. Classification (NCBI taxonomy): domain Eukaryota; kingdom Metazoa; phylum Chordata; class Actinopteri; order Siluriformes; family Loricariidae; genus Ancistrus; species Ancistrus triradiatus. The sequence continues at coordinate 8,257 of JAJAGP010004843.1, read as the reverse complement.
TGACAGCCCCAAAACATCACTGCTCTAGAGGAGATCTGCATGGAGGAATGGGCCAAAAATACCAGCTAGAGTGTGCTAACCTGGTGAAGACTTACAGGAAACATTTGACCTCTGTCATTGCCAACAACGGTTATGTTACAAAGTATTGACTTAAACTTTTGTTATTGACCAAATACTTATTTTCAATCATGATTTACAATTAAATTCTTTAAAAATCTTACAATGTGATTTCTTGGATTTTTTTTTCTCATTTTGTCTCTCATAGTTGAAGTGTACCTATGATGGAAATTGCAGAACTCTCTCATCTTTCTAAGTAGGAGAACTTGCACAATCAGTGGCTGACTAAATAATTTTTTGCCCCACTGTATGTTGCTTACGTAGGGTCAAACAAACATATCTGTCTTGTTGTTTTTTTTAGTGGAGAATTATAGTGATGATTCATGTAATAGCTGGTGTAATTCTGTTACTTAATAAATGTAGCTAGATGGTAATTAAAGTCTATTTAAACATGCTGTTTACCTGGGCTTTCTGTGATTCCATCTAGAGTGCCAGCCTTGCCCTGCAGGCACAGAGCCAGCCCTGGGCTACGAATACAAATGGTGGAATGTTCTGCCCACCAACATGAAGTCATCTTGCTTCAACATAGCCAACACCAAATGTGATGAAATGAATGGTGAGTGTTGCAGAGATCCTCAACATTAGTAGCATAGATGCAGGTCTTATTAGCAGATGGCAGATGGCACTGTTGCTCTAGGATCCTTTGCAACCCTTTTGTAACTGTACTTTGTTTTTGGTTTTATTATAAGGCCTGTGTGTGTTTGTCACTGTAAATGCATTTACATTTATATGTGTGTTAGGTTGGGAGGTGGCAGGAGATCACATCCATTCTGGAACTGGCCGTTCAGATAATGATTACCTCATCTTAAACCTTAAAGTGCCTGGTTTCAGGTATGATGTGCCACCTTTCTGAACAAGTGGAGTATTGATTGCACATTGTTATACATGTTAACATCACATCCAAATGCTAATATAAGGTACATGATGTAGTAATGCCCAGTCTAATATCTCTACCCAAGCTCCTGCTGCCTAAATTCCTTCTGTAACGTATGGTGTATTTTAATCACTCCTGCTTTAACATATATTGAGCCTATGAATATGTTATCAGTGTAACATATTGAAGGTAAGCATCATTCTGAATGACTTCTTGCCTCTACCTACCTACTACTGAGTAGGGCAAACTGTATATATTAAGTGGTTAATTGTGAGATAATGATTATTTATTTTATACTGTAGGGTCCATTGCCAGAAGAAACACACTACAAGACAGCAGAGGATATTTTGCATTTACAGCAGTGAATATGTGCTAGACCATAAGCTGTACCACATACTGGGAAATACACTGAGGAACAAGTGACATTAGGGTGACAGTAGAGAACAGAATCCTCTCCCATAATGCAGAAAACAAACCAGAAGGTCTAGTCTGCTACATAGCTATCATTATCTGAATATTCGCTGTCTGGAATTTTCTGGAATAAGATAAATAGCAACTTTGTAAGCTGTAAACTTGTAGTTGGAAATGGGACTATGGTGGCTTAGTAGTTAAGGCACTGGACCCTCATCCTTAACATAAATTCCATCTTTGCTAAGCTGCCACAGTTGGATTCTTGAGGAAGGCCATTAAACCACAGTTGCTTGGATTATAAGACGGTATCAGTTGTATGTCACTCTGAATAAGAGCGTCTGCTATATGATTGAATGTAAATAATTGGTTAAAATATTTAAAATAAAACTTAAACAGGCACTCAGGTTGCACTGCTGTCTAATACGCTGGGACCCAGACTTGGGCTAGTGTCAGATACTGTATGCAGACATGACTGGCTTTGTCTGACAGAGGTTGGATCGGTCGGTGGATCTGCTGTCCCATCCAGGGCATGCTTAATCCTGTGCCCTTAATCTTCTCTGGGAATAGGCATTGGAGTACTGAAGACCTTGACCAGGGACTGTGAAGTTTAATCAGGTTTAAAATGAAAAACAAAAACAAAACGCAGCAAAAATACCTGAAACAAAACCACTTAATTGCCTTTGCTGAGAGCAGACTGTGGTGTTTAAGGAACAGTTGGCACACTAGTCAGTTAATTAAATTTCTGCCCTGATAGAGATGCCCAGGTCAACAGTAAGTTCTGTTATTTGGGAATGGAAATATCACAAACAAACAGACCATGAATGAAGTGGTAGACTGAAAAAGCTTACAGATCAGGGACTTCCAAGTTATGAAGTGAGTAAAAGTGGCCTGTCCACGATTTAGTCTAGCAATGTCAGCACAATGGTTGTTCTGTGTGAGATTCGTGGATAGAATTTCATGGCTGGGTAGTACACAAGACTAAAATTACCATGTGTATACTGTTTAGGGTGTTTTTTCTTTCCACTGTCACCCTAGGCTTGCTCAATTGGGAATTGGCCCTAGATATTAGAAGATAATCTAAAACTGTAAAGCTGCTTTGAGTCAATGCTCCATTGTAAAAAGCGCTATAGAAATAAATCTGACTTGACTTGACCTGACGTGTACGCAAGTCAAAAATTACACTTCAGAATTTGCTGTATGAGTTTGGGATTGGCAGATGACACTAGAACACTAATGTATGGTTCTACAGTCATGCCTCGGCACTCCACCAATGTGCAAGTCATCGAATTTGGTTCTCAACCTATTTTGATGACCAAAAATGTCTATGAGTTGCTATGCCCTTTCCAGACAAAACACAGGAGCACTTGTCCGTCTCACAATTGCTCTCGCTCAATGCAGATCTCCACTAAAATTTCATATAAAAACTGTCTCTGGTTTTATGTGAACATATATTAGTAGTGGAATTAAGTCACCATGGGTCCTAACAAGGCTTACAGCCTTCGTGTATTTACAGTGGGGCCAAAAAGTATTTAGTCAGCCACTGATTGTGCAAGTTCTCCTACTTATAAAGATGAGAGAGGTCTGTAATTTTCATCATAGGTACACTTCAACTATGAGAGACAATATGAGAAAAAAAAATCCAGGAAATCACAATGTAGGATTTTTTAAATATTTAATTGTAAATCATGGTGGTAAATAAGTATTTGGTCAATAAATTTGGTCCAACTCAATACTCAAAAAAAAGCAAGACTTCTGGATCTCACAGACCAGTAACTTCTTCTTTAAGAAGCTCTTCTGTCCTCCACTCGTTACCTGTATTAATGGAACCTGTTTGACCTTGTTATCTGTATAAAAGACACCTGTCCACAGCCTCAACAGCAGGACTCCAAACTCAAGACCAAAGACTGTCAAAGGACACCAGAAGAAAATTGTAGGCCTGCACCAGGCTGGGAAAGAGTGAAATCTACAATAGGAGAAAGCAGATTGATGTGAAATAACAAATCAACGGCGGGAGCAATTGTAAGACATACAAGACCATTGATTAATCTCCCTTGATCTGAAGCTCCACTCAAGACCTCATCCGTGGGTTCAAATGATCATGAGAACGGTGAGCAAAAATCCCAGAACTACACGGAAGGACCTGATGAATGACCTTCAGAGAGCTGGGACCAAAGTAACAAGGCTACCATCAGTAACACACTACGCTGAAAGAGACTCAAATCCTGCAGTGCCAGGCGTGTCCCCCTGCTTAAGCCAGTACATGTCCAGGCCTGTCTGAAGTTTGCCAGAGAGCATATGGATGATCCAGAAGAGGATTGGGAGAATATCATGTGGTCAGATGAAACCAAAATAGAACTTTTTGGTAAAAACTCAACTGGAGGAAAAAGGATGCAGAGTCGCATCCCAAGAACCCCATACCTACTGTGAATCATGGTGCTGGAAACCTCATACTTTGGGGCTGTTTTTCTGCAAAGGGGCGACTGATCTATGTTAAAGAAAGAATGAACGAGGCCATGTATCGTGAGATTTTAAGCCAAAACCTCCTTCCATCAGTGAGAGCATTGAAGATGGATCGTGGCTGGGTCTTCCAGCATGACAATGATCCCAAACACACCGCTTGGGCAACGAAGGAGTGGCTCCGTAAAAAGCATATAAAGGCCCTGGAGTGGCCTAGCCAGTCTCCAGACCTCAGCCCCATACAAAATGTGTGGAGGGAGTTGAAAGTCCATGTTGCCCCAAAACATCACTGCTCTAGAGGAGACCTGCATGGAGGAATGGGCCAAAATACCAACTACAGTGTGTGCAAACCTGGTGAAGACTTACAGGAAATGTTTGACTTCTGTCATTGCCAACAAAGGTTATGTTACAAAGTACTGAGTTGGACCAAATTTATTGACCAAATACTTATTTTCCACCATAATTTACAATTAAATTCTTTAAAAATCCTACAATGTGATTTCCTGGATTTTGAAAATTACAGACCTCTCTCCTTTTTCTAAGTAAGAGAACTTGCACAATCAGTGGCTGACTAAATACTTTTTGGCCCCACTGTATAATAAACAATAGCGCTTGTTCTTCACCTAAGTATAGTTTTTCTGTTTTTAATTTGAGTTTTTTGTCTGTGTACATATAGTGTTTAGGTATATAATACATCTCCAATAATGCATATAACGCCTCATGCACTGTTGATTTTACTGGTAGGGAAAATGGTCTCTGTACTTCTGGAATGAATCAATAATGATTACTGAGGTACTACTGTATCTGTAGGAAAAAGGATAGTCTGGGACTGGACTTATCCAACTGTTGCTCCGTTGGAGTGAATATCCAAAGTCATGGTCCAAATCTGGCAAGCCTTCCCATAAGAATGGAAGAGGTTTTTGAGGCAGCAAAGTGTGAAATAACTAAATAGTAATGCACATGGTTGTGGAGTGAGATGTTTAACAGCCATATGTATGCTATTTGCTATACAGGATATTGGCTTTGTGATGTATGCTTGCTTGCTTGCACTCTTATTAAGTCTGTTGAAGCAGTCAGCACTTAAGTTAATGTTTATTGAGTGCTCAGTCATGAAAGATCTCTGCAGCTGCAGTTGTGACAGGTTGTGTGCTTGTATGTCTCAGGTTACCTACATCCGTCAGTGGAACCAGTGGTAGCGAGTATGGACGCATCACCTTCGTGTTTGAAACAATCTGTACTGCAGACTGTGAGCTCTACTTCATGATGGTGAGCAGAGGTGGAAAGTAACTAATTACATTTACTCACATTACTGCAATTCAGTAGTTTTTTAATGTACTTGTACTTTTTAAAGTAGTTTTACACTTTACCTGCAGTTTTACTTTTAATGAAGTATTGTACATTTTAAATCACGTTTTACTGAGTAAAAAATGTAAATAAATAATGCAAAAAAGTGGCCAGGTGAATGCTGGGCAGGATAACAAACTGGCTCTGAAATCACAAGAAAGATGGAGATGGGCAAGTCAGATACCAGTGGTGCAGTTCCAGCTGAAAGCAAAACCCTGTTGAATTCTCCTGAAGTTGAACTTGAAGGAAATAAAGTGAACCCCTGGCCATATTTAAAGGACCACTTTGCCTTCAAGTGCAAGAAATGCAACAGCTTTATTATGCGTTATTATATACCTTCAGTGGTTGTTTTGCTTGAAAATGTTTAATGGGATAGTCTGCACTAAAATGACGCATTATACCACCCTACAGTTTTATGTGTTGTTTGTTGATATGTTTTATTTTGTATTTTTTTGTCTTGCACTTTAATTTGTAAAGGTGTTTTAATTAAAAACCACTAGTTGACATATGTTATCCAGGAGAGACCAACCTCCCTTTACTTTTATTGAGTAGATTTTTACTTGTACTTGTATTTTCATCAGAGTAATAATACTTTAAGTTGAACAGAATATTTAGTACTCTTTCCACCACTGATGGTGAGTGCGTGTTTCTGTGTGCAAGTTTGTAGAACTCTGCGTGGTACAAACATGCTTTCTTTGAGTGCCAGCTGTCATTTTCTGAGACTGGAAACTGTAGTGCATATGTGTTGTTGTTTTTGCAGGACGTGGACAGACGGCGCACCAGCGTGGTGGAATCATGGGAGGGCAGTAAGGAAAAACAGTCCTACACCCACATCATGACTCAGAACACGTCTGTGTCTTACACATGGGCTTTCCAACGCACTAACCAGGCTAAAGATGTCAGTACGCAGACACGGACGCACACGCATAAATATCGAGGTACAAACTTGACAAACCAACTTGGTGTGTCCCCTAGACACATCAGCATAGCAACGACATGGCGAAGATCTACTCAATCACAGTAACGAATGCTCAGGACGGTGTGGCCTGGGCGTGCAGGGCTTGTGCTATCGAGTCTCAGGAGCCAGGATCAGCCTGTGTGCCATGTCCAGCTGGCTATTACATAGACGAGGAGACCAACCAGTGCCAGGAGTGCCCACCCAACACCTTTCTCTCTGGGCACCACATCTATGGCCGAGACGCATGCCAGCCCTGTGGTCCGGGCAGTCGCAGCAACAAGGTAGAGCCTTAAACATCAGGTGTTGTTCTGTCTGATATCTGTGTTAAAGTACAGTAATGTATCATTGGCTAAGTGAGTACCCAGGGTGCAATGCGATAACAACAAACTGTAACAACAAATGATACAGGATAGTGTTTACATGTGTTATTACAAAAAAAACAATCAGAATGTCAAACATCTCATACTTTTCACACAAAACAGGCAAAGAATAGCCGGTGTTAAGGTGTTAAGAATAACACTTCTCGTGGTATGATTTATGGTTTTGGCCCAGCCATTGAAATGCACAAAACTAGAGTCTAATGGGAGGGGCTTTAGGGTGTGCATTACTGGAATGATATTCAATAAAATATCCTTTAAGGGCAATTCGCAGGTGATTAAAGGAGATGTGAAGGCATAGTGTATTCACAGTAGCATTTCTGAGATATTTAAAGCTATAAATTATATACAGTATATTAATCTTGCATGAAAATATGATGGTTAAGAGATTAGACAAGTCATTTAATAGACTAGTGATAGACCGATTTATCAGCCAACCGATGCCATTTTGAAATAATCAGCCGATATCTGCACTTATATTGGCCGATAAATCCACTATTGAAAAATAGCGGGGAAAATGTAGCATTAGCCATTGAGTGACTAAAATCAAAGAGATGCTAAGATTCAGTGAGGGTGGGGCTATTTATGAGAAGATGAAAACTTTGTTTCCAGCATACAGCTTTCTGATTTTAACTGGAACTGGGATTAAAAACAAAACGATGCTTGAACCATGTGCACTACTCTAATATTGTTAATATTTTATCTAATATATTTTTTCTTGCGAGTATTTACACATTTTCATTTTCTCCCACAAGGAATGTGATACTGTTTTCTGGTAATAAATGTTGTAGTTCAGAGCAATGAAACTTTTATTTGTTTATATAATTAAAAAAACAGAGACCATGCATTTATAGCTTAAATAAATTTTCATTTAAGTTCAACAGTTTAGTGTCTCATTTTTTATTAGTTTTATTAGAAGAAAAATCATGATATCGACATTACAGTGGGACAAAAAAGTATTTAGTCAGCCACTGATTGTGCAAGTTCTCCTACTTAGAAAGATGAGAGAGGTCTGTAATTTTCATCATAGGTACACTTCAACTATGAGAGACAAAATAAGGAAAAAAACCAAACAGGAAATCACATTGTGGATTTTTTAAAAATGTACTTGTAAATTATGGTGGAAAATAAGTATTTGGTCAGTAAATTTGGTTCAACTCAATACTTTGTAACATACGCTTTGTTGGCAATCACAGAGATCAAAACGTTTCCTGTAAGTCTTCACCAGGTTGGCACACACTGTAGCTGGTATTTTGGCGCATTCCTCCATGTAGATCTCCTCTAGAGCAGTGATGTTTTGATACAACACGGATTTTAAGCTCCCTCCACAAATTTTATATGGGGTTAAGGTCTGGAGACTGGCTAGGTCCAGGACCTTGAAATGCTTTTTACGGAGTCACTCCTTCGTTGCCCAAGCGGTGTGTTTGGGATCATTGTCATGCTGGAAGACCCAGCCATGTTCCATCTTCAATGTTGTCACTGATGGAAGGAGCTTTTGGCTTAAAATCTCACGATACATGGCCCCGTTGATTCTTCCCTTAACACGGATCAGTCGTCCTGCTCCACAGTAGGTATGGTGCAGCTTGGCATTCTTCTTCCTCCAAACACGATGAGTTGAGTTTTTACCAAAAAGTTCTATTTTGGTTTCGTCTGACCACGTGATATTCTCCCAATCCTCTTCTGGATCATCCATATGCTCTCTGGCAAACTTTAGACGGG
>JAJAGP010004842.1:0-41987 GCA_025084515.1 Ancistrus triradiatus | reverse complement strand
TAGCTAGTTTATGTTGTATTGCTGTGTTATTGTTTCTTCACATCAGACTAACAATCTTCTGGTCATTGGAATGGAGTCAAGGATCAGTGGAATGGCAGTAAGAAGCACAGATCTCATGACTTTAGAGTTTTCATCAGTTTACCACAGTGTTTACAGATCATATAAATAGCAGAGCGAGTTGAGTGAATTTGACCGTCGTTTACTTTTTCTCCACAGTCATTTATGGGGGCACTTGAAGACAGAGAAAACCAAGCATTAAGTAACAACACAATGTGCTCTTTGAAATATTGTCGAATCATGCTGGGATAACATGAACGATCAGATTATGCACAAATCTGTCATGCCAGCTCGTGTGCAAGCTGTCATTACAGCAAAATTGGGAATATAGAGTGCTGTGGAAGTGGTTTGGGTCACCATTAGATTTGTCGTTTTAAGCAATGCTGTAATGACCATGAGATATTGTCAACAATTGGACAGAAAAAAATCACTATATAATGCTCCTCACTGCTCTTCATTCAAATCTGTGTATTGCATATTTATCTATACAAAGCATATTTTTATATCTTTGTATAGCATATTTAGCATATTTTAGCCTTTTCACCCTGTTCCCCTTTTGAAAAAGTGGTTTCTTGGCTGCCACCCTTCCAAAAAGACCATTCCTGATCAAGCTTCTTTGGACCATAGAAGGGTCAGCTTGGCATCCCGATGAGGCTGACAGATGCTGCTATGGGGAGTTCACATTAAATACTTACCACTGTAGCCTATGGAAGCTGTTTTTTTCTGATTTATATCAGATTTTTAATACTGCATATAAATTCCCTGTTTTTTTGTCTGGTTGTATTCTAATGAAAATAAGAAATGGTTATAATTGCTAAAACAATGATATATATAATCTATTGGTGGCTTAAGACTTTTGCACAGTACTGTATATATTTAGTTCAAATAATTCTCACTCAAATTGTTAAGCTGATTATATGATTTGTAATGAAAAACATTGTATTAAATGAGAGCGAATGCAAAATAACAGCATATTCACTAGGGGTCTCTCTTGGCCTTCTCTGTATACACAGGGAAAATTAGGAAAAGGTTGGTTGTTGACCTAGTGAAACAGACATGGGAGAATACTGGGGGACATATGGCAAGTGGTGGAGTCAACATCACTCACTGACCTGAGTTCAGCTGATCATCAGCATACAGGGACAATAGAAAACCAGTCCACACCTTTGAAATAGTCACTTCGTTGTCTTAGAGTCTGATATCAATTCTGTAGTGACTTTTACAATGGAGCATTGTCTCAAAGCAGCTGTACAGTTTTCTCTTATCTTCTACTATCCATAAGGCCAATCCCAAACTGAGCAAGCAAAACTCCCTAAACTTTATAAGGAAGAAACCATGGGAGGACCAAGACTCAGAAAGGGACCCAGACACTTTGGGCAGTTTGGATGATATATGTAAGAATTAAACGAAGTTATCTAATTACTAAGTTTATAGTAATCATTTAAATAAAGAGAAGCTAATAATACTCTCAGTTGTATTCACAAGGATCGTTAAAGTCTCTGAATTATTTTTGTATGCTTCTCCTAACTTGTCTTGCTTAAGGACTCGACAGTTGCAGCTTGGCAGAGGTGGGACTTGAACCCCGAACCTTCTGGACCAAAGTCCAGTCCAAAGTCCAGCTTAACTTGGTTCTGCTGAGAAACTCTGGATCTGTGCCTTCATGTGAATATTAATGTGTTACATACAACCTACCTAAAGTTTGTGGTGGACCATAAAGTGCATTGGTTAGTGTTAAATACTTTGTTTACAAATTATGTAAGGTGGTTATGTCATGGTTTATAAAAATCAACTAGATCAATATGTAGTGATATACAGTATATTGTAGACATACACACAACCAGCCATTTTGTTAGGTACACCTTTCTAGTACTGGGTTGGGCTCTGTTTTTGCCTTAATTTTTTGTGACATAGATTCTCCAAGGTGCTGGAAACATTCCTCAGAGATTTTAGTTCATATTGACTAAATCTCTGAGGACGCTGTTGCTGCAGATTTGTCGGCTGCACATCCATGTCTCCCATTCCACCACATCCCAAAGGTGCTCTGTTGGGTTAAGATCTGGTGACCATGGAGGCTATTTGAGTACAGTGAACTCATTGCCACAAAAAACCAGTTTGAGATGATTTGAGCTTTGTGACATGGTGCGTAGAAGATACTACACTGTAGTCAAAAAGGGATGGACTTGGTTGGCAACAATACGCAGGTAGGCTGTGGTGTTTCAACCATGCTCAGTTGGGACTGTGGTGGCCTAGTGGGTAAGGTACTGGACTATGGACCAGAAGGTCCAGGGTTCAAATCCCACCTTTGCCACAGTTGCTTGGGTTGTAAGACTGTATCAATTGTAGGTTGCTCTGGATAAGGCGTCTGCTAAATGCGTAAATATAAATATAATAAATATAAATATATAAATATGTCTAAAGAGAGCCAAGGTGCCAAGAAAATATCCCCCACTTCACTACATACAACCAGCACACCACAGCCTGAACCATTTATACAAAGACGGATGGATCCCATGCTTGCCATGGGATTTTCATCCATGTGGGTAGGTAACCCGTAGATCAGCCAGTTTCTGAATACTAGACCAGCTCATCTAGCTCAACAACAGCAAGTCAGTTAAATCACCTCGCTTTCCAGTCTGATGCTCGGTTTTGATCTTTTTAGTAGATGTAATGTTAATGATCGCATGTACCTTGGAACCAATGTACCCTATAAAACGGATAAAAGTTTTAACTATATAGCATTTGTAAGGCTTTTAACAACGTGACTAGTCTCATAATCATTGTATATATCAATATCAATATATCTCACTTGTTCACTTGTCTAATATTAAATAAGGTCATCTAATTTGAAAATCCTAACCATATCACCACGCACGCTCATCTGAGCCACAATTCCCTCCCTGTCACATATTTCTCTATTACACTCCAGGGCTTTCTTGCAAGTGCTTACCCATAGTCCATCCAGACCCTTGAATGCCCATAATCATGGACAGCTGCACCGGTAAATGACTTACAGATTTTAAAAACATTGTAATGTGTGGCCATAAACAAACGAACTTCATATAAACTATTCTCACAGGACCGGCCATAACTGCAGCCTCATAAAAAAAGCCAAACACATAAATCCAAAGGTACTACCCAGAGTGATTTAAAACCTGTTTCACCCCAGTCTTTCATGCTTATGCGACAGGGGACTGTTGGTACCTAGCGGGTAAAGTCTGGACTATGATCAAAAGGTCCAGGGTTCAAATCCCCCCCCCTCTGCCCGAACTGTAAACTGTTTTTGGGTTTTATGAGCAGTCCCTTCTCCCCCACAACTGCATTGTTTGGTATCAATTGTAAAGTGCTCTGGATAAGGCGTCTGCTAAATTCTGTAAATGTTAATGGACACATCAAGAGAGCTCGGATACTGTACCGAAAACATGATCATGACTAGACTACAACTTGGTTCAAGGCCTTCAAATGTTGGCTCATGGAATTAATTTCAACCAAGGACTGCATACCTTCTCTTAAGTTCACTTTGCTGTCAATCAACATTCATTCATATTTATTGCTTCATCCTGGTCAAGGTGACAGTAAATCTGGAGCCCATCCCAGAAATGCCTCAGATGGGAATAGACTGTGAACTAAGTGTCAGTCTATTGCAGGGCATCACAGTACACGCGTTCATTCAGTCACTTTAAAGTTAACACTTACAGCTATGTTTTAAGGGGAAAAGAAACCAAAAGATTCTGGGGAAACTTGAAGAGCACTGAACCCGCACGGGCACCATCACCACCTTCTGTGCCACTGTGTATCATGATTATTAACAACAACCTAGAGCATGTAACTTTGCCAATGTATAAGTCTATCTGTATATATCAGGTAGTTCCGACCTCACAATCTGATTAGTTCAGAAGCATTCTCACCGTGATGATATTTGTGATATCAGCACGACTTTTTCGCACCAAAACGGTATCACTCCGCTGATGCTTTGTCAAGTAACGACAAGCTTTACCCAGACACACATAACATGTAGCATTTAGCAGATGCCCTTATCCAAAGCGACTTACAATTGGTACAGTCTTACAATCCAAGCAATTATGGGTTAAGGGTCTTGCTCAAGGACCCAACAGTGGCAGCTTGGCAGAGGCAGGATTTGAACCCAGGACCTTCTGGTCCACAGTCCAGTACCTTAACCGGTAATTTTAGTTGTAATTTTAGTCTTTTTTCTTTCGTGTATTTACATAATGTATTAAGAACCTACGTTACTTGGTAGCGTTATATAAACCTTTTGTAGCATACTGCAGCAAACCTCAATACCACTCAGTGCTCTCTCTCCAATTTAGAGCTATAGTGTGTTCGTAATTTGTGCCTTTGGAAACATGTTTGCCACAAATAAATACATGAATATATAAATTAGAACGTTATGCTGAATGATGAAAGACACAACAAACGAAAACCAATGATTTTGCTTAGGGCCAGAAACGCCATCTAGCGACCATTATGTGTCAATAACAGCAGTTTCTGAAGACTCAACGGTGTTTTGAGACACTTTAAGTAGGTAAATCCAGCACGGCGCTACTAGTAGGAAGTCACAACGTTCAAATGACCAGCGCTCGACATTTCTAGGTATATTCAGGTCAAACTGGCCTGGTGTTTTAGTGCTAAGGCTGGGTAAGGAATTGTTACTGTTGCATAGCAACAACGCATTTGTTGTGGACAAATGTGGACTTTTTGGCAGAAGGTATTTGTCAGCATGAAAGTGTATTCAGTATTAAATTCAGGGATTACTTGTTTTGTTTTTGATTTCATTCACAAAGAACGATTCTGTTGGTAAATAAAAACTGTGGTATAAAGGCAGTAGAACACTTGAGATTTGGAGCCTAGGTCCTGGCCCCCAACCTCTCTCTGCACAATTTAGTGCTTCTTATGTTTAAACACACCCACTTTAACTCAGTAACGGGCTTGTTAATGGGCTGAGGAGTTGGATCAGGTGTGTTGGGAGCAGGAAAACACTAAAACGTGCAGAGCAGTGGGGCACCAGGACCAGGATTGAGAAACACTGGCTTAAATAAATATGAAGAATCTCTTCTGTTCTATCTCTACAACTGGTGAAGTCATAACCACACATGGCTTCTCATTCCAGTGTTAGGCAGAAGATTCTCATTTCTCCTTCCCTCCATCAGATACACAGGTCTCCACCTGTATCTTGGCATGCCTCGAGGACATCTTATCATGAATGTCAGCTCATCATTTGAAGCTACACCCCAGCAAGACTGAGCTGCTGTACATTCCTGGAGTCAAATCTCCACATCAAGATCACATCATGGATATCTCTGGAAAACTCCTCCATCACACCTTCTGAGAATGCAAGAAACCTAAGAGCATTATTTGATAATCTGCTGAATTTCTTTGGTCTTGTTACTAACCTTACCTGGTCATGCATGTATTGCTTCTACAAAATATAAATTTGACCCTTTCTTTCCACAGAACCATCATAGCTGTTTGTGTAGTCATTTGATACAAATCAGAAAAAGTGGGCAAGGTATAGAAAAAAGTGCAGTGTTTTAGACTTTTATTTAATTGCAGACAGAATGAAACCAATATATTTCATGTTGTGTCTGGTCAACTTTATTTCATGTGTTTTTATATTGCAGCATATTAAAAAACATTGTGATGGTAATATAAGGCTGGTAGTGAAGTGAAAGAACCCCTAAACTAAATAACAATGAGATTTTAAACAGGTGATTGTAGTCATGATTTGGAACATGAGCAGTATCAACGAAAGGCTGAGTCTTTGAGGAGCAAAGATGGGCTGAGAATCTCCAATTTGTCAACAAATGGGTGTGAAAATTACTGAAATGTTTAAAAACAAAGTCCCTCAAAGAAAGATTGGAAGGGATGTGCATATTTATTTCCCCCTCTACAGTGTAGAACATCATTTAACAATCCAAGTAACCTGGAGGAATTTCAGTGGGTAAAAGACAAGGTCTAAACTGAATCCAACTCCAATGAAGAATAAAGAATCCATCAATAGCTGATAGTGATACGACTGGGGGTGTGAGGAACGGGAGCAGACGGAACCACAACGCTACAATCCAGGACAGTCCTGTGACAAGGTAATCCAGCGGATGGGACCTCAGCGGAGGTTATCCAAAAGGAAGAGAGGCACAAAAACGCTCGGCAAACCAAGACAATGCTACCACGTCAGCACTAGGGAGAGCGGCTTATAAAGAGCTCCACCAGGCTGTATGTGGTTGGCCTGTAATCAGTAATAACAAGGTCCGCAAGGGATTGTGGGCGATGTAGTCCGAATCGCCGACGGGCGAAAATCCCAGGCTCTGACCGCAGCTCATAACAGATAGAACCACATGTGCAAGGGATTACTTTGGCAAACCTTTGTCAAACACTACAATGCATACTTACATTCACAAATCCCACTTAAAATGTTACTGGACAAAAAAGATTCCTTATGTTAACCATGTCCAGAAGTGGTGTTGACTTCTCTGGGCTTGTAGGCATCTGGGATGGGCCATCACAATAGTGGAAACATATATTGGGATCACACGAATCAGTATTCCAGGTATTTTGTGGAAGGAATGGACGCCATGTGCTCCGGACCAAAGAGGAAAAGGACCATCCAGACTGTTATCAGCAATAAGTCCAAAAGCAAGGATCTGTGATGGCAGCATTAATGCAGAAAAGAAAATGTGTAGGCTGTTGCTTAAGTATATTATCTGTGTAGTTCTGCTAGTTTCAGTTCTGTAGGTAACTTCTAATTATTCTCAGCTGTATATTGTAAACCAGCATCGGGTTAGCCTAAGGTGTGAATTGTGGGCAGGGCTTGTGTCTATGTATTCAGAGTGACTTGAATTTTCATCCTGCTACTATTCCTGTGTGTTGTTCCACTCAGTCAAGACTCTGAACCTCAAATCAGCGTTGGCTAAGTATTGTATGTCTAAGCTTGTATGTCTTTATTGTTTCACTAACAAATTTTAGATTGCTTTTCATCCATTAGACCGAGAAAGCAGCGTATACTACACAGTGGCTGCAACTTCGGTAACCTCATCTACCCTCCACGATTACCACAATCTGGTACAGTGGTGGTAAGGGGGCTCTGGAACTGCCAGCCTGCTGTCCTAAAAGCTTTTGCTTTGCTTCACTCCCTCCATTTCTTGGCCCACCCTGAGACATGGATTATTCCTGAGAACTTGGCTCTGTCTTCTGCCTTCTCCTTCTCCCATTCACCAAAGAAGTCTGGAAGAGGTGGTGACACAGGTTTGCTTTTATCCAAGAACGGTTTTCACATCACTAGCATCTTGGAATCTCATCATTTGAATTCCATGCTGTTACTGTTACATTCCCCATAAACCTGCATATCACTGTCGTCTACTGGCCTCTAGGTGACTTTATCGAAGAAATGGATGGTCTTCTGCATTTCTTCCCTTCAGAAGAGTCTAAACTGATTCCTGCTTGGTGACTTCAGTCTTTAATCAGACAAGCTCTAACTCCTGTCATTTAAATTGTCCAACAACACACAAGGGAAACAATGTTCTCAACCTTGTTTTCTGCTGAACTTCTCCAGCCACTGAGACCAGTGTAACTCCACTCCAACTCTCAGACCACCCATTTGTTTCCTTCTCTCTTGCTGTCTCTCTGCTTCATGTAACCAACCCTTTATATAGTTCATCAACCAGTCACAACCTACTTCCCTCTCTCCTGCTTCACTGTCTTCCAGTGTTCTACTTTACATTTGTCTTTGCCTTATCCAGAGCAACTTACAAGTTATACAGTCTTACAATCCAAGCAATTGTGAATTAAGGGCCTTGCTCAAGTGGCAGCTTTGCACAGGTAGGATTTGAACCCTGGACCTTCTGGTCCACAGTCCACTACCTTAACCACAGCTGGACTGTCTTTTGTTTTGTTTTGTTCTTCCACTAGGATCTGTCACCAGTATCTTTAAAAAAAAAAAAAATTTCTCTTGCTTCATCAGTTAACTTTTTATGTCATCTCTCCTCCAGGCCAAGAAAATCTTCCTGTCCTGTCCCCTGGCTGTCAGATGTGCTGCGTCTGTCTTGAAGAAAGCTTAAGATCTTCTGAGAGAAAATGAGGTCTAAGCTTGATGAGGATCTTCAGCACTGTCATTCCCATGTTGTCATCTGATGTGACTGCCACCAAGGTGGCCTTCTACAGATGAAAGTTGGGAGAATCTGCTTCAGATCCACGCAAATTCTATGCAGCCTTCTCATCACTCCTCATCCCACCTCCTCCTGTGGAGAATTTTGAAAGGAAAAATGTGACAATGACAACGCAGTACGTTTGCACACCTTAAGACGAGTTTATGAATGGTACAAAATAACACCTGTAACGCTTTGCTTGGTCTTAAGTCATGTTGTGAGAAGGAATGGCCATGTTACAAAGTGGTAAAGGCTTTACTCTCCCAACGTTTTAAGGATGTGTTGCAGGCTTGACATGCAAGAATGGATGTACAGAAATAATCAAGACCAGACAAAACATGAACTATTTTAGGTTCATACTGTCTGCAATGAAATGCTGCATTTTTTAATTTGCATTTTCCATACTGTCCCAACTTTTTCTGATTTGGGGTTGAAATTAACATGGAACAATAAGGTACTGCTATTGATGGATGTGTGAATAGAAGTAACATCCAATTAGATACAGTTACAGTGATTAACCATTATAAACAAATGAGACAATACCCACAACACTCCAAAAATTCAATCGTGTTGCTAAATATGGTGAGATTAATATAACATTGTTTTATTTCCCAGACCTGGCAGACATTAATGCAAAAACTATGCTACAAGCCATTTTCATTTTCTACAGTTTTACACAGTACAGATGAAACCACCACTGATCTGTTGTGCCTAACATCCAGCGGATAACCCGAGGCTTATATAAGCATACAGATGGTAAAAAGGTCTTGGCATTTATTGATGTCAAATATTTGCTTTGGGAGACTGGGAGGAGTGGTTACGGTCTGATGGCTGAATAAACATCATGTGTTAATGTAGAGTGTTCAGTTCGCACATCCAAACCATCCACGCAAGCCCAACCATTATCCTTTGCAACATAAAGACTATTTAAGTACAGTTTCTGAGATACTTCCAAAGTCAAGGGAATAACATCTAGCTCATATTTGGATGAAAACTAAATATTTTGCCCTAATTCTAGCCATACCCAAATCTATAAACATTAACATAGCCTAACACCAGCATAACACGACATCGTCAAAAGGAGTTAATATCAGCACTGATGTCATTGTATAATAAGATGGAAGTTAATGAGAGGTGCAGCTCCAAGCTTTGATTCAATTATACATCATTGGTGGAATTATGCCTAAGGTGACTACTTAGAATGCAGTGCCAGGTTGTGCAAAAAAGTGTGTGAAGTCAGCATATGTTGTCATTGATGTTTGGTTGGTAAACTATCCAAGAAAAGCATGGAGTGTTTATGAGCCAAACTGGGTAGGACACCATCTGCTTTTGACAGTTTCCATGTTCAAGCTCTCAGATCTTTACCATGACTGCATGGAGAGACAATCATTTTCAGGTAAAAAGGCTGGTGCAATGAAACATAACTCTACATATATTACATCTGCCCCCACTTTCATGCTATTTCTGCCATACAGGAATTCCCATCTACTGAATGTCAAAAAGGGGTAGCACAGTGGTTTTTGCTGTTGCCCAACAACTCCAGGTTCTGGCCAGGGGACGCTGCCTGTGTGGAGTTTGCATGTTCTCCTCACGTCTTTGTGGGTTTATTCCAGGTACTCCAGTCCACCTCCCCCACTCACCCCCCACAAACACACACACAGCCCAAAGATACAGTACTGTGCAAAAGTCTTAGGCCACCATTAGATTTGTTGCTTTAGCAATGGTATAATGACCATATACATTGTGAAACCTCGGAATTCTAATGCCTTTTCATTCAAACAATTCAGACATTGAATTGTCCGTTTGAATTTTGTATTATTTTTGCGGACTTCGAACATGTGGACCCTAAAAACACTCAATGGCACAATCTTCCAAAGAAAATGCGATAATACACCAAGAAGATATGCCAGTCGTCATAAAACCCAAAAGAAGAAGAAGAACTAAGGTGCGATCATAGGCATATTTTGTATATTAAATTATTTTATTATTATATTATGTAGATGTATGTCAGCCTATGGGTGTGATTTCAGACAGCCCCTCATTCCAAAACTGCATTCATCTTGATGTCTATAGATTTTCACTTATTACGTCTTAATGTCTTGATGCATGCTCACATAAAATCCCAGAAGTTGAATCTGTTCATCTGGACATAGGTTACAGTCCATTTTAGATTACATAAAACACAACACATATGACATGATTAAATATTATGCTGATAAATGTTTCCAATAATCATGTTTTAAATTTTTTGGAGAATAACCCAACAGTTGCAAGCCCTCTTAAATCAGTTAGAAGTGAATTCTAATCAAGAAAGGAAGAAGCAGACTGGCAAAAAATCCTTTTCCTTAATGGTATGGAGCAATCACCTCTTGTAGTGGACCTAATCGACCTGTGTGTAACTTTACACACATATTCTTCTAGCACTGGAGGTGCCACACCATTTAAAATTTTGTATACCAGTACTAAATTGGAAAATTAATCAGATTAATTTTTAAATCCCAGCTTGGAAGACCTTACATAGCTAAAATATTACAGTGAAGGGGATGATTTGACTTCATTCCAATCTTTGTGAGGCCTAGCATATCTTAGCCTTTTTACCCTGTTCTGTAACAGTGGATGGATGCAGAGCCTCCAAGGGTTTTGAACCAATATGTGGTGTACAACACAAGAAATTGGAGTCGGGAGTTTGTGCAAAAAAGGTGCAGTTTTTTTTTACAAAAGTTTTCTTGTGTGTGTGAGTGCGGTAGTGCTGGTAATGCAGTCTGTGGGTGCAGTGAGTGGCGGCCAGAGGTGATCCGGTCTGGACGTAGGGAGAAGCCAGACTGTAATCCTTTGTACAAGCGAGGGTGAGCCGGATTAAATTCCCAGAGCAAGCGCAGACAGATCGTCGTAGGACGTACTCCAAACGAATAAGGAGACTTGCAAAAAAGGCACGAAAAGGAATACACGAACACACAGAACAAAATGGCTGAGTGCGACTAGACAGATAAGGCAGCTGAACCATGTTTTACCAGCGCATGAATGCTGACGGACCAGCAACCAGCCACGCTCCAATCTGCCCCTTAAATAGGACCAGGCTGATTGCTAATGATGATCTGCAGGTGCATGGGTAAATCAGCCGCTGTGATCTATCTATAGGCTCACCATTTAGGGGGAAAAACCACACCTCCGCCACAAGATGCTGCCAGAACTGAAAATAAACAGAAACAAGACACCCCAAGACACAAACTGGGAATAAATGGGGTGAGTGAAGCCTTTCACAGGGCTCACCCTGTAACATGTTCCCCTTCTGAAAAGGTGGTTTCTTGGCTGCTACTCTTCCAGAAAGACCATTCCAGATCAAGCTTCTTCGGACTGTAGAAGGGTCAACTTGGCATCCTGAAGAAACTACCCGATGCTGCCCTGGCCCAAGTGTAAGGGGAGGCCAATGTAACCTATAGAAACTGTTTTTTTCTCATTTCTTTCAGTTTTCTTCAAACTGCATACAAATTTATTGTAGTTTGTTGTTGTATTCTAATAAAGAGACTATGTATGGTCATTGCTAAAACAATGTTATCTAATGGTGGCCTAAGACTTGTGCACAGTACTAAACATGTCAGGTTAATTGGCTTCTACAAGGCTCCCAATGTGAGTAGGTGTGAGATTGTGTGAATGTACCCTACGTTGGACTGGCGACCTGTCTAGGGTTGGTTCCCATCTTGTACCCTGTCCTGCTAGTTGAAACCCCCCCCCCACTGAGTGAGTGAGATAACAAGAGGCAATGGCTGGCCAAAAAAAAAGCCAGGAGCAAGAGAAAACCGTCCTGATGAAGAAAAACAATCTCTTTTGACTGAAGTGTTACTTAAGGTGAAATAATTAAAGTAGTAAAGCACATATAACCTATTGAGCCTTTCTCCAACTGAGATGACAGTCAAAACATCTTCCCCATGAACCGATTGCCCTGAATTCCAGTTTGACTGAAAGGTTACGTACAATCAATAGTTTAGCATTTGTTTAGGAGCTTTCTGCGCCACGTGTACTCCTTTTTAATATTCCAGTGAGGTAAGAGTGTGCTCAAACTCAAATATTGGTTCTGTAAGAATGATGTGAGCACATGACTGATAATGGATGAATGGTGCGAAAAGACAGTGACGCAAAACGCAGTTAAATAAGTTAAACAAATGACATGGCTTAATAAGATTATGTTTGTTTTGGATTGTCCAGGTCACATCAAGATCTAAACAAACTGAGACGTTGTGGTGTGACCTGAAGACGGCTGCTCATGCCATACGTCCCAAAGTGGTCTGGTCAGCAGTTACAAACATTATTTATGCTAAGGCAAGTAATACAAGGGTTTACAATGTGTGTATTAAAGACATGTAAGTTGTTTGTGTGTTACAAACAGACAAAAAAGAACAAAGCATCCCTTGTTGGCTCCTGGAATTCATGCAGGCTGAGGTACATACTGGACAGGGTGCCAGTCCATTTCAATGTGGCTTAACCATACCACCCAACCTTTAGGGCTTGGAGGACCCTCCCACCTGGGACCGGATTCTTGAAAACGTCTTAAGGAAGAAAATCTTCTTAAATGTGTGTTTTTTTTCTTAACTTCCACATCTACAACTAGGGAGACGCCCTTATCCAGAGTGACTTACAATTGATACAGTCTTAGCCATTACAACTGTTACAATCCAAGCAATTGTGGGTTAAGGGCCTTGCTCAAGGACCCAACATGGCAGCTTGATAGAGGTGGGATTTCAACCCTGGTTCTTCTGGTCACCAGTCCAGTAAATTAACCACCAGGTTACCACAGTTCCATTCTTAATAAAAATGTTATGCAAAAAAATGTTATTTCTCAAATAACTTCTTAAGAATTATCTTATTTTTTCTTGACTCTTAAGAGCAATTCTAAGAACAAGTGATATTCTTGAAAACATTATGTTCTTAAATGTTGTTTTAACCTTACGATAGCCTCACACTTGTCTTCGGCTGTAAGAGTTGATGAGGTAAGCTTCTGAATTGACCAAACTTTAAACAGTTTAGTTGTTGGAAATAAGGCCATACTTTAAATACTTTTAATTCAAAGGTTAAAAAGCCTGTGGAGGATCCTTGAGTGAAGGTCAGCCATAAAATACAAAAGCTATCTACGTAAGGAAAGTATATGGAAAAGCTGTTGCTTTAATCTGTGTTTTAGATGGAACTATTGTGGGTTTTGGAGAGAGAGGACAATCCACGAAGGCCTCTCAAAGACTGATTGTACAGTTCTGTGACATTTTAGCAGACATTTTAACTAATGAGCTGCAAAGAACACCAACAAGATCCTTACCTCTCCCTCTACCATTGCAAATAATGATTACACTAAGATTCTTTGCATCTACCTTTATTTTCATGTTGGCTATGTCTTCCACCATCGCCTCCTTTTCTTCATTCAACCATTTACTTTCTTAGCTGCTGAATCCTGTACAGGGTCGAGGGAGAGCCGGTGCCCAGGCTAATACAACACTGAAGCCAGAGAATTGGACACTGCCTCTGGGCATAGTTAAAATAAGGTTTGTTTTTTGTACAGAATGATTTAAGTGGAATTTATGAATGTATTGAACTTCGTATTGTAGTGCTTGGCAAAAGTTTATATCAGCTGTTGATGAATGATGGTTATTGACATCTGACATTGGTTCTTGATGCAGTGACATCTGAGGGATCAGAGATCAGGGGTCTTATGTTTAGACTTGCACCCTTGCCCCTTACGGACTGAATTTCCTTCAGATTCCTTGAATCGTTTAATGATATTATGCACAGTAGAGGAAGGAATATGCAAATCCCATCCAGTCATTCTTTAAGAAACACTAATTTTCTCATGCATTTGTTGATAAACTGGAGATCCTCTGCCCACCTTTGTTCCTCAAAGACTCAGCTTTTTGTTGATACTGCTTTTGTACCAAATCATGATTACAGTCATCTCTTGACATCACCTATTTCAAATCACATCATTATTTAGGTTTTTTTTTACCTCATTACTAGCCCTTAATTGCTCTTGTTCTAACTTTTTCTAAATGTGTTGCAGGCCTGATGGAGGACGAAACTAAGCAATCAGTGATGGCAGTGTAAAACTGTACCATCAGTGCCCGGGTTAGATTAGAAGAATTACATTGGGGCAAAAAAGTATTTAGTCAGCCAATGATTGTACAAGTTCTCCTACTTAGAAAGATGAGAGAGGTCTGTAATTTTCATCATAGGTACACTTCAACTATGAGAGACAAAATGACAGAAAAAAATCCAGGAAATCACATTGTAGGATTTTTAAAGAATTCAATTGTAAATCATGGTGGAAAATAAGTATTTGGTCAATAACAAAAGTTCAACTCAATACTTGTAACATATCCTTTGTTGACAATGACAGAGGTCAAACGTTTTCTGTAAGTCTTCACCAGGTTGGCACACACTGTAGCTGGTATTTTGATCCATTCCTCCATGCAGATCTCCTCTAGAGCAGTGATGTTTTGGGGCAACACGGACTTTCAACTCTCTCCACAAATTTTCTATGGGCTTGAGGTATGGAGACTGGCTAGGCCACTCCAGGAGCTTGAAAAGCTTTTTACGGAGCCACTCCTTCGTTGCCCAAGCGATGTGTTTGGGATCATTGTCATGTGCTGGAAGACCCAGCCACATTCCATCTTCAGTGCTCTTACTGATGGAAGGAGGTTTTTGGCTTAAAATCTCATGATACATGGCCCCGTTCATTTTTCCCTTACCACGGATCAGTCGTCCTGTCCCCTTTGCAGAGAAACATCCCCAAGCATGATGTTTCCACCCCCATGCTTCACAGTAAGTATGGTGTTCTTGGGATGCAACTCAGCATTCTTCTTCCTCCAAACATGGCAGTTGAGTTTTTACCAAAAAGTTATTTTTTGGTTTCATCTGACCACATAATATTCTAGCAATCCTCTTCTGGATCATCCATATGCTCTCTGGCAAACTTCAGACGGGCCCTGGACATGTACTGGGCTTAAGTAGGGGGACACGCCTGGCACTGCAGGATCTGAGTCCCTCTCAGTGTAGTGTGTTTTACTGATGGTAGCCTTGTTACTTTGGTCCCCAGCTCTCTGCAGGTCATTCATCAGGTCCCTCTGTGTAGTGCTGCTGGGATTTATGCTCATCGTTCTCATGATCATTTTAACGATTTTGATTTCTTGCGTGGGGCCCCAGATCGAGGGAGTTTATCAATGGTCTTGTATGTCTTCCATTTTCTTACAATTTGCTCCCACAGTTGATTTATTCACACCAACCTGCTTGCCTATTGTAGATTCACGTCTTCCGAGCCTGGTGCAGGTCTACAATTTTCTTCCTGGTGTCCTTCGACAGCTCTTTGGTCTTGGCCATGGTTGAGGTTGGAGTCTGACTGTTTGAGGCTGTGGACAGGTGTCTTTTATACAGATAGCGAGCTCAAACAGGTGTCATTAATACAGGTAACGAGTGGAGGACAGAAGAGCTTCAGAAAGTTACAGGTCTGTGAGAACCAGAAATCTTGCTTGTTTGTGGGTGACCAAAATACTTATTTTCCACATGATTTACAATTAAATTCTTTAAAAAATCCTACAATGTGATTTCTTGGATTTATTTTTTCTTAATTTTGTTCTCTCATAGATGAAGTGTACCTATGATGACAAATTATAGAAGTCTCTCATCTTTCTAAGTAGGAGAACTTGCACAATCAGTGGCTGACTAAATACTTTTTTTGCCCCCACTGTATATGAATGTCCTCGTGTTGGACCTTCTTCATGATGGTGTCATTGTGTGATTCTCATTTGGGGTTCCTTTTGAATTGCAGTTCCCACTAACTTGAATGAATAAAGTCAAGTCAAGTCAGATCTATTTATATAGCGCTTTTTACAATGGAGCATTGTCTCAAAGCAACTTTACAAGTTTAGATTATCTCCTAATAACTACGTCCAATCCCAAATTGAGCAAGCCTAGGGCGACAGTGGCAAGGAAAAACTCCCCGAGTTAGGAAGAAACCTTGGGAGGACCAAGACTCAAAAAGGGACCCAACCTCCTTGGGCGGCGTAGATGATAAATCTAAGAGCGAAACTAAAGTCATGGAGTCAAAGTTCGAATAAAATGTGAAGTATGCACATCGGCATTAAGTGGCCTGGGTATGATGGGGCTGGAGCTGATGACGGAAGCAGCTTGACTGGAGCTACAGCGGATGAACATCATGTGTGGGGCTGGAACTGGTACCGGAACACAGCTCAGAGAGAAAACAGAAAATGTAATTAGTTATTGATTAAGAGCACAGTGTCTATTAACAATCACTGATGCCAAGTGTAGCATGAGACCCCGGCAGCATTAGCTATAGCAGCATGTATGTAATATGAATCCACCTGAGTTACTGTAGAGCCATTTATGGACAGTGGGAGTGGTGATTGGTATAAGTTGACTTGAACTCAAGCCTTTTTGAACGTAAATGTTGTATGTCAGAATCTCATCCATCCTCTTACAAATGCCTCACAAATTGAAAATCCCTGTGTCGATGGAATGTAAATTCAATCCTCCGGTTCAGATTGCAATTCTTCCACAGGATGATTGGAAACATGGATGGAGAAAGGTCATGGACAACAAGGGTAACTAACAGCAGCAGGTACACATGAGATTACATGACATTACATACATCTTACTGACATGCCAGTAAGATCATCATTTTGAGAGCTCCCACAGTCAATAAGCCTTGTCACTAAGGTCAATTTTATAAAGAGACATATGGCTCATTTCATGAAATGGATACCATGTATTCTTAGCTATTTTAATACAGTGGTACCTCGGTTCTCGTTGCGTTAATTTGTTCCAGAAGGTTTGTCGAGAACCCAAAATGACAAGCAAATTTTTCCAATAAGGAATAATGTAAATTGAATTAATGCCCACAAAATCCACACGGTATAAGGCATTATATGCAATAATGGAGTTGTATTGTACAGGTGCTCCCTGATTTACAAAGGAGATACATTCAGACATATCCATAATAAGTTAAATGCATCATGACCTGAGGGGTGTTTGGTAGGGCAGTTTGTACTGTATCATAGCGGAAATGTGGAAAGGATACCATGATAAGTCATGGTAAGTAAATTAATGTTTAAAACAAATCACTTACATTAACCTACAGTTTGCCAAAAGCTTATTTAATAATAAAGTGTTGAAAAATCTCTTGTAATTTAGTGAGTAATCGATTGAAAGTGAAAGCACGTTCACTCTACTGGTGAACTCATCGGCACTTGCATAGCTCCTGATGCTAACTGCAGCCTGTGTTCTGGAGGATCCAGGACAGGATTTCCATTTCGGCTAGCTGTCAATATTATCCTTTTTAGGTCAGAGACTTATTTGCACTAAAAATACAGTATTGTAGATGTAAAAAGAAATAAAAACATGATAAACACAGCACAGATCTTCACTGGGAAAGAGACTGTGAGGCTGAATCACTGAATCATTGTGTGTCAACTGTGAATCGAGTTTCAGCTAAAAGGAGGGACGCGGTTCAACTCATAGAAGTTTAAGCAAGTGGGTAGAGTACCGAGACAAATTTTTCTAATAACAATGGATCTAGAACCAAATTGGGCAGGTTCCGAGGTATTTGAGAACCGAGGTACCACTGTATTTCCCTAATTCACAAGGTGCAGTCAGAGGTACAATCTAGCCAGGTCATCAGTCCATCACAGACTTACGTTAATGCACCACTCGAACTTCACGTTGTAAGCCGACTTGGGATTTGAAACCAAGCCCTCAGGTACTGCAGTTTCATGCAACTGGCTGTTACTGAACCACCGGAGCTGCTAGGCATATTAATGTTTTCAAAAATTAGATTTGCTCACCTCCAGGCAGGAAAGCTCTTATTTATATTCCTTATTATATTTGCTCTCAGCACCCACTCGTCTTCCACCTCCATCTCTCTGTGCCTGTGTGAGTTTGCTCAGGTTTCTCTGGTTTACTCCATTATTCCAAAGCCATACATTAGGTCAACAGGTGTCTCTAAAAGTTTCCTGACACGTGTTTGTTGCTTATCAAATGATGGCGTCTTTATTAAATGGCCCTCTTCTTATGGAATGACCCAAATACAAAAGCAAAATGAAGGTTACAACTAATAACTATATAGCTGTCCAGTCAAATCCTGACCACACTCTAATATGGGGGTGTCAGTCTAACCCTTTCTGAAGCTACAATTTAGATCTTGATAAACATTTTACAATATTATAAATAATACAGTTAAGCAAGTAATGATTTAACACACTCTGATTTGTTACTGAGTCGATATGTTTCGGTTCAGCATTAATACGATTTGATTTGGTCCTACATTGTTTCATTTAAGTT
Organism: Ancistrus triradiatus; assembly: GCA_025084515.1. Taxonomy (NCBI): domain Eukaryota; kingdom Metazoa; phylum Chordata; class Actinopteri; order Siluriformes; family Loricariidae; genus Ancistrus; species Ancistrus triradiatus. Next base: position 23,442 of record JAJAGP010004842.1, on the reverse strand, counting down.
CAATTGAACATGCAGTGATGTGTCCCAGATTCAATTCTTCTTCAGTAAGGAACATTGACTTCAATGCATTACTTCACTGACTTTATTTTGTCTGTCAACTGCTACATTAATTCTCTCTCCAAATCTCCTCCTGAACAAATGTGCTGTGACTGTAAGACATCCCCAAATAAGAAAAAGTTGGGACCGTTTGGGAAAATGCAATTAAAAAAAAAAAGCAGTACATTTACTTTGACTTTTATTTCATTGCACACAGTATGAACCCAAGATACTTCATGTTTTTCTGTCTGGACAACTTCATTTCATTTGTTAAAAACATCTATTCCGGCATTTCAGGCCTGCTGGAACACATTCCAAAAGAATTTGGACAGAAAAGCATTTGCCATTCCTTTTCACAACACTTAAAATAAATGTTTCAGGTGTTATTTTGTCCCACTCTTCCTGTTCTACCAAACACGCGTTATGGTGTGCAACAGTATAACGTTGTCGTTGTCACAATTGTCACAATTTAAGAAATTCTCCACACAAATCATTTTATGTTTGGGACAGGTCAGGACTGCAAGCAGGCCAGTCCAGTATCTTCTTGTCCCCTCTTCTTTCGCAGCCATGTCTTTGCAGCATGTGGTTTTGCATTGTCTTTTAAAATGTATGGACGTCCCTGGAAAAAAAAGCCACCTTGAAAGCACCTTATGTTGCTCTAAAATCTCAGTGTACTTTTCTGCATTAATGCTGCCTTCACAGACGTGTAAATGACCTTTGCCAAGGGCACTGACACAACCCTATACCATGACAGAGTTACCATATATATACAGTAACCCTATACCATGTACCATACCATGTTGCTGAGAACAGTCTGAATTGTCTTTTTCGTCTTTGGTCTGGCACATGGCATCCATTTCATCCCCCCACAAATCTGAAATAGTGGTTTATCTGACCACAGTACATCTTTCCACTTCCCTGAGACGTGGACGCCGCTTCTGGACATGGTTAACATGAGACTTCTTTTTTGCATAGTAAAGTTTTAAGTGGCATTTGTGAATGTAAAGGTTTGATAATGGAATCCCTTGTTCATGTGGATCTATCAACTATTGATGAATGACTGTTCTTGATGCAGTGGCCCCTGTGTTCTCCCCGTGTAACCGCGGGTTTACTCTGGGTACTCAGTTTTCCTTCCCCATTCCAAATACATGTATGTTAGATTAATTGGTGTTTCTAGATTGCCCTTAGTGTGTGAATTTGTGTATGACAGTGTCAGTGAATGGATTACAATGCAACAACCCGTTTTCACCGACTAGGCACTGGCCTTACAGCGACCCTGACAAGGATTAAGCGAATAAAAAAATGAATGAATAAATGAATGTTCTTAAACATTTCCATAATTTTCTCACTTATTTGTTGACAAACTAGAGATCGCCTTCCCATCTTTGTTCATTAACACATTTCATAGATACAAATTATAATCACATGGTGAGCTCTTATCTTCACACCTACTCTAAATATCAAAAAAGTTGAATGTCTGCTTCGAGATTTTGGGTAGGATTCCTTTTTAAAAGCTACATTACAATGTTTTCAGGCTGGAAATTGACAGGCACCACATACACCGTTTTCATTGTGTGGGAAGGTACAAGAGCAATGTAGCCCCATTCTGCTGCATGGCTGCTGATAACAAAAGAGAAAAGAAAAACATATCAAGCATGACTGGGCTTATTTTCTTCTCCTTTTTAGAGCACTGCTTTCCAAATAGATCTCATAGAAATGCACAAATCCCTTCAATACTCTATGTAACATTTTCTTAGTCTGCAAATGTATCCACTTATAACAAACCATTTCGGGCTTACTCTCATCCACCCTGACATGTCAATGCAAATTATAAGAACTAATTTGCAAACGCTGGCACTGGGGTTTGTTTAGTTGAAGCTGCCATGGCAAAAAAGGCAAACGACAACAATGCAGACCGCATTTCCATTTTCCAAAGGCGCATGACTCCAGTGGCATATCGGGGTGCTTAAAGAGAAGCTTTCATATTTGTCTCATACTTGGGTCTAAAAAATAATGATACTCATTGATATATATATATATATATATATATATATATATATAAAACGCACCCAGCCAGAAATGTTGGATTGCTGCAAAACTTTGTATGCAGTACAGTGACAGGCAGATATGTAAATGATTACAGGTGTGGAGTGATTAGACACTGGGTCTTGCCACAAAAGGGTCTAAAAGTGCCCAGATGCCCTGTAAAAAGACTCTCAGAGGCTACTTTTGGGTAGTGTACCTCTTAGATTGCTGACTGCTAGACAAGCCCCAACAATGCACTTTTTCCCAGTTGACAGACTTTGAGAGCGGGCACATGTTTGGACTGTGAGAAGCAGGATGGTCGTTTCAACAAAATGCCCAGCATCTAGACTGTTCTGACCTAGCTGTTAGGAGGTGTTGGGAGCAGTGGTTCCATGTGGACACACACAGATAACCAGTAGAGAGGATTGTTTGATCTGCTGACAATCACAAGCAGGAGCTGTTGTCCACCATCCAGACAAAGGTGACACCTTCACTACACCCCTGTCTCTACCCGGACCCTTTCCAGGAGCTTAGCAGAAGGAACTTTGTTGTCACAACACCCATTATGTGTTCTGCCATTGACAGCCGCTGTAAACGAGAAACATGGACTGCAATGGACTGGAACCGTATCGTCATTAGCGACAAATCCAGGTTCTGTTTGGGATCCAATGACGGTCAGGTTCGAGTATGGAGGCCTCATGGTACGTGCTTCAACCCTGCCTTTGCTGTGGAGCGACAGAGTGCCCCAACTACTGGTGTGATGGATGAGGATCTACAGGCCCAGCTGCAAAATCTGTGGGCAAATGCGCCACAGAATACCATACAGAACCTGTTTGCCTCCAATGCCCAACCATATCTCATCTTATATCCAGGTTAGTGGTGGAACTAGATCCTCCTTTCAATTGTACAGGTTTTTCCCAATAAACTTATTATTTCGCACTAATATTGCAATCACTTTTATCATCATTACATTCAAACATACAAAGTTTCATTCAATTCCAATGGCTCCTTCTTGGTGAGTTTGTTTTGTCAATGAGTGTACATGAAAAGTTATTTTAAAGTTTGCCTATTGTAATATGTACACTTGTAATATGCATACTGTATATGTAAAACTCTAGTGATTCTTTTCCCATTGACTGTGATACAATCATTTACTTGCAAGATCATATTCATTTATATTTATTATCTATTATCTCTGAAAAAGATAAGTGAATAACTCATAGATTACTGCCTGAAATCCAGTTCTTTACTGGGTTGGTAGCTTTCGTTAAGTAAGAATCCTAAATCCTGTTACAGGTGTAAATATGCACAAGCACTACAAAATGATTGCCATCACTGAACCTGGTGATATCACACTTCTAAAAACAACTTGCACAGTTCAAGAGTAGCTCACATGAAGTTGTCAGCTGACAGGATGATGACAGATGGCTCTATTATGAGCCATTGTTTCACTCTTACAGTGTGAATTTCTTCTTTTTGATGTAGATTTGTAATGAATTATTCTTAATCTAATTAATACAGAATCTACAATGGGGATCAAAAGTCTGAGACCACTGGTGACCACTTTTTTTCTCAAATTAATACAATGTTTTCATTTCAAGTCATATAATCAGCATAATTTGAGTGAAAATTGTAATCTTATAAAAAATATTTGAGATTAGAATTGATTAGAATTTGCTGTAGTGGTGTTACGCACTAAAGCTGGCATGGACTCCACAAGCTTATGTAAAGCAGGATCATCCATGTTACCTCAGAATGATTTCACAATATTTCAATGGGCTTGTGATGTAACAATCTAGTGATGTTACTGAATGTCTGGCTTTCTCTGTCTGCAAGTGCCCCCATAAATGCTCAATGGGGTTTAGGTTTGGTGACTGTTGAGGAACGGTCAAAGTCAGATTTAGTTTTATGATGCTTTTTACAATGGAGAATTGTCTCAAACAGATTTACAAATTTCTGTTATCTTCTATTTTTTAAAGCCAGTCTCAAATTGAGCAAGCCTAGGGCGACAGTGGAAAGGAAAAAAACTCCCTAAATGTTATAAGGATTAAACCATGAAAGGACCAAGCTTCAAAAAGGGACCCAATCTCCCTGGGTCACTTAGATGATATGTAAAAGATCCATAACAACCAGATTCACTAAACTTATGTTGGTTGTGTTAGTTGTAATGAAAAAGATTGTATTAAATTTAAGAAAAATACAAACCAGGAGTATTTTCAGTACTGTTCTCAGACTTTTGGCCCCCACTGTATATGTTTCTTCTATAGAATGAACAAGATATTTAAATCTGAGACCTATCAATGCTAGTGGATCATCTGGAAAGCAGCTCGAACTTTTTACATGCCAAATTTCATGTTCAGTTTACAATGTGTGAATTAGCATTTGCAGAAAAAATATATTTATGTTTGCTGCTTATGGAGCGCAGAATCACTGTCTCCACCAGCCTGTCTCTTTACACAGTGTATCTGGCCGTCTACATGATGTAAAAATAAACAGGACTCCTCAGACCAGACGGTCTGGTTAAGACACTTGAGTACCTTCTGTAGGTGCTTTCAGCAGTGGACAGGGGTTAGAATGGCACCCTGACTAGTCTATAGCTAAGTCAGAGTGGTGCAATGCATGGTGTCACAGTAGCCCTTCTGACAGATTAGACCAAATGGGATAGTCTTTGATACCCCCTTGGGCCCCAAACAACCTGTCGCCTGATAGTGGTTAGTCCCTTCTTGACCACTGTTGGTAGGCACTCGCCACTGCTCTCCACTCCACAAACCTTACCATTTAAAAGATGATCCAGTTCTCACATAATTATTTGGCCCTTGTCAAAGTCACTCAGATCTTTACTCCTGAACATTTCTCCCACATCCAACACGTTGACCATCCATTTGCTTACTGGGTAATAGATTCCAGACATCAACACGCTTTTTTAAGGTTTTTTAAGTTTTAAGTCTGAAAGTATGAAAAAGAGAGATTACAGAAGGATTGGCAGATACTTTTAAGAAACAAGAAGGCTGAAAATCTCATTGTGTCAAAAAATATAAGAGCATATGCTTGTTCTTATGTGCAAATGCAGACCACGAAAGACTGGTTCACCAGAGGAAAGAGGGCATGAAGGTTTTCAAATGTGCATATTTGTATAGTCTGTCATGATGTGCCTGAGTAAATAATGGAAAAAGAGATAAAGCAGGCAAGGAGAAGATTAATACAAGCTCAACCAGCCCAGAAGGAGGGTTAGTTATTTTGAATTTCTCTTTCTGCCACCCTCAGATTTATGAAATGTGATTTCATTATTAATCTTTTCAAAGTGTGGAAATTGTCAATTTTGTCATTTGCTGCACCACAGAGATCTGAAAACATTAATGGAAAATAAATTTGTACTGAACATGTGGCATGCAATTGTTATTGTGTCATAAATAAAAGCACTCGTCATGTTCCAATATGCAAATACACTCCATTAAACACCCTGCTGGGGAAAGGGTGTCATGTGTGAGGTTGGGGAGTTTCCAGTTTATATATTGATCGGGATTTGGATTTTTTGATGACAGCAAATGTACAGGTATGTCTTCGTCTAATGACCATCTGTGGAGGTGCAACTTATTTTTCTTATTCATTCAAAGGCTTTGGATAATTTAACCAATAATAAACAGTTAAGAAAAGAATGTGTATTTCATTTGCATTCAATGGCAGTTGGACAAAAGTATTATTCACACCAGGACTACATAAGGGTGATAACCTTATGCTAATAATGCATAACTAGTGAGGGCTTGATCTATTGTGTTGAGGTCTGAAGCATGTAATAAAGGCACAGCTGTAAATGCAACCAGACTTCAATTCATTACATGGCCAACAAACTCAGACTAAACATTAACTTGTTTATATTGCCAGTGGTGTTTTGTTGCTGTATTTGCATGGTGAAACAAGTCCAGATCAAGACACCAGATGGGTGAAACATGTTGACCCGCAAAAGCATATTTCAATGTGTTTTGTGTTTTGACTGTCATCTGGAATTGTTGAAATGATGAGGAACACATTCATCACTGTAGCTTCTCATTTTAGTCACGAAAGTCTAACCCAAGTGCCCCTGTTTTGAGGTGTGGAAATCAGTAGACAAAACTGAAAAATCAAAAGTCTAAGCTCTTTACAGTCAAGTGAGCAAAATTGCAATGTCATTTCCTCAAGACTTCAAATAAAGTAAATGGGATCCAACCAGGGACAGTGGAGCTGTGAGGCGATCACACTAACCTCTGTGCCACTGAGCCACCCTGTTATTTATGTAAACATTTACATTTACAGCATTTAGCAGATGCTCTTATCCAGAGCGACTTACAATTGACAAAATTGTACAATCAAAGCAATTGTGGGTTAAGGGCCTTGCTCATGGACCCAACAGTGGAAGCTTTGCAGAGGTGGGATTTGAACCCTGGACCTTCTGGTCCATAGTTCAGTACCTTACCCACTAGGCCACCACATCACAGCACACATTAATGGACATGCATAATGAACATTATGAGTATACATTAAATCATCTCTAGATTACTTTTAAATCATAATACAATGTAAATGTTATGTAAATAGCTGTTCTATTGTATATATTGTTTAAGGAAGTTGTACCCAACATTTTTCCCTTGTAACAAAGAAAAGCTGCCCCCCAAACCCACATACACATGGACCAAAGGAATAAAGTGAATCGTTGCAAATTTTTATTTGCAAAAATTAACATGAACTATAGCTTTGCTCATTTACTCATTTCAAGACAGCTAAACATTTAGCTAAAAATCTAATATCTTTTACAGTAATTTTATATACAGATTTTTTTTACAGTGAGTGTGTTATTTTAATTTCAATGAATATATGCAAGTTGTATTTTGATTAACTCAGAGCACCTCAAAGCAAACAAAGCCTCGTATGTCGCCTGAAGGGGGCGTGGATCCCAGCTTGGGAACCATGGGTTTAGGGAGTAGTAACAAAACAAATATTCTCTATACGTGAACAAACGAGACACGAGTAGAACAATGCTCAAACGAGTGCTGGAGAGAGACTGGGGATCTATGAAATGAGGTCCAGGAAGCTACAACATATGGAATGCCAGTCACTTCATTATTCATGTGGCATGTTTTGTCTGGTAAATAGAAAACGTGCCGTCGTATGAGTGAAAATGTTGTTTGGGACGGCATCTGAATGTCAACTAACCACAGAGGTAGCAGAAAGAAAAGACACTGCACAAGAGATCTTTACACAATGAGTTCTAACTGACAGGGAACTGCTACTCAAGAATGGGCACTGGTTGCATTTCTGAACATGTCCAGTCCTGTCCTTGGCCTTGTCCATGTTAATGTTCATGAGTCCACCATCAGAAGAACAATGAACAACAATGGTGGGCATGACAGGGTTGCAAGGAGAAAGCCACTGCTCTCCAAATAGAACATTGCTGCTCGTCTGCAGTTTGCTAAAGATCACGTGGACAAGCCAGAAGGCTATTGGAAGAATGTTTTGTGGATGGATGAGACCAAAACAGAATTTTTGGATTAAAAGAAAAGCGTTACGTTTGGAAAAAGGAAAACACTACATTCCAGCATAAGAACCTTATCCCATCTGTGAAACATGGTGGTGGTAGTATCATGGTTTGGGCCTGTTTTGCCGCATCTGGGCCATGGCGGCTTACCATCATTGATGGAACAATGAATTCTGAATTATATCCGATAATTCTAAGGGAAAATGTCAGGACATCTGTCCATGAACTGAATCTCCAGAGAAGGTGGGTCATGCGCAAGACAACGACCCTAAGCCCACAACGTTCTAAACAAGAATGGTTACAGAAGAATAAGTCATGTTTTGGATGGTCAAGTCAAAGTCTGAAAAAACCCTTTAACCAATCGAATGTTGTGGAAGGACCTGAAGCGAGCTCTATGTGCGGAAACCACCCTTCCCAGAGCTGAAAGCTGTTTCTCCAAGCCGGTGTTCAGGACTGAGCAACAGTTTCAGGAAACGTTTATTTGCAGTGTATTGCTGTACAGGGGGGTCACACCAGATACTGAAAGCCCAAGGCTCCCATACTTTTGCCACTCAGTAAATCTGGTAATATTGGATCATTTTCCTCAAATAAATAAATTGAGCAAGTTATATTTTGTCTCATTTGTTTAAAACTGGTTCTCCTTCATCTACTTTTAGGAGGACTTGTTTGAAAATCTGATGATGTTTTAGGTCTATTTATGCAAATATAGAAAAAGTCTAAAGGGTTCACAAACTTTCAAGCGGCCAACTGTATGGGTGATATATTATATAGGAAGGCGTGGTCACCTCACAGCTCCAGTGTCCCTGTTTTTCGATCCCAACCTCGGACTCTGTTGTGTGGGTTACATTTCCTTCCTGTGTCACTGGGTTTTGTACCTGGGTATTCTGGGTTTGTCCCTCCCACATTCCAAAGATGTGGTGGTTAGTTTAACTGGTGTTTTATAATTGCCCTTAGTGTGTGAGTGTGTGTACGAGTGCCACCAGTTTAAGCACCCCACCCGCTTTCCTGAGACCCTGAACCAGGGTTAGCGTAAAAATGAAGAAATGAATGAGATGATGAAAGGTTTAAATATGGATCGTCATGCAAATTACAGTTTTTTCGCTTAGGACATGTTTTTGCTTAGGCCCAAAATTCTTTTGTTAACAAGTGTAACTAGGCCTAAAGTATTGAAGTAACGGCCTTCCCCACCATGTGTTTGTTGGATTCCACGCTGTGTATAATATAACATGAGGTAGCCATGCCTGAAATGTCAACTTTGTAAGCAAAGTTTGTATGTATGATTTAAATGGCTGCGACTGTTCCTGTTTGCAGGGGTCATGTGGGGTAGAAATGGGGGATAAAGCCTTTTCAAAGCCTTAAAGTAACAACTAATTGCACTGAGGTTTAGTCCCTGTCCAGGGCAGGCTGCGCCGGTACACTGACTGAAAAGGGGCCTAACATTTGTACTGGCAAATCTAACTTTTGCATGTAGTAAATCTTAGACCTGTTCCGCAAATACAATCATGTCATATTACCACACAAACAGATCATTTCAAAAATGCATTAAATTCCATAAATACTAGGTATAAAGTCAGTGTGTTATTTGACCAAGACTGCGATTTGGAAACATGTTCCCCGTGACGAATCCTTCCCTTAAACTGATGATTCAGATGATTCCATCTTGATTCTCTAAATTTATTTTTTTATCACCTGTGCTTGCTCATTAGGGGATTTAGACCTCTTTTTCTTGTTCCTTGGTGCTGAATTACATTTACATTTACATAGTTTTTAATAGCCCCAGCACCAATGGTGACTCAAGGTTTGAGTCTGGATGTCCCTTCTTCTGGCATGATTGGCATCTGCAGCCCTACTGGCTGGTGCTTAGGAAGGGAATCTAATTTTTGACTTTTTGAATATTATATTTAACTGTCTCAGTTTTGCTTTTTCATCTTAAAATGGAACAAAATACTACTGCACTCGGAAATACTCTGAAAATTAATAACCCCAAAAACCCAAGCTACTCTATATAAATCAGAATCAGAGAGAGAGCTTGTCATCTAAATTCCTCAAAGGAACGTGGCAGTTATGAGAAATGTGTTGGTGAAAGGCCAAACCATCTAGCACTTTCAAGTACAAGAAACTATTTTGGTCGCAAAAAACATTGATTTTGTGCTTCATAAAGATGGCCAGTCACTAGATGACACCCTTGGGCTGACCATGCATACACTGAAACACCAGTTTAACATGAAAGAAACTAACTTACTCAAACAGTTTTCTGAGTCTGAACGGGTAACTGGTCCAAACCTAATTGCTAATAGGTTTTTTAATAAATTAATTATCCTTAAAGCATAATTTACTCCATTCCCTGAATATCCAATCGAGAAAGTAATCAGTATTCCAACTTTTGGCAAAGGTCTAAACTTCTCACGACTTTTTACAAAGCAAACTAAAAAGCCATTTGTGTACTTTAGAACACAAACTTTTATGGACAAAACGTCTTTAAGTGTGTAGTGTAATTTATACACAGTCCCCGTCAAAAAGTAAACAGCTGGCAGTGAGGTTAGTTTTCTTGACTTCCCCCACAATTCTCACAGTTTGACACTAAGTTTTTATTATGACATCCGCCATTTTACAACATAACCAAGCGTCTGCATTCCTGGTTTTCTGCATACAACATAGACTGACTTCTAACACCTTTCCTTGTACATCGAAAACCTGCTATTCAAAACACTTGTTATTGAAGTCAGATGGATCATTTATTTTAGATCACTAGGCATGGTATTTCAAAACTAAAAGCAAGACACTGTTACATGCATTGGAATCGACAGCCAGCCTTGCCAGCTACTCTTGTAGGCGGTACTTATAACATAACAACTATATAAAGCTGTTTTCACAGTCCATGAAAGGTCCCCTAAGGTTTATGGTACCCATGGCGATCAGACCGACAAACTATGTCACAAAGAGTTCTTCTATAAAAAATTGTACATTATTTAAACCTTTGACTGAGGAATGTATAGTAGTTGCACAAATTAACTGTCTAAATATTTACTGACCTTAGATTTTGTTTGTATTATTTAAAAGAAAATTCATCACTAATTGATCTAACAATTAGCCATTTATTTACTGTAAACTTAAACTGTACTTACTGTAATTTCAGAAAACTTGCCGAATTGCTCACAAAACATACCCTCAAATCCTACCACAGCAATTCTGATGACCCTCTAATTTTTATACATTACCACATGAATACTGTCACTTGGTACATTGGAGACACGTGTTTTGTCACTGAGATCCTGCACCAGCCTTGCAATTTGCAGAGCGATGGGTGGTCTGTCTGCAGTAATACAACATGGTGCGTTGGTTTCCTCTCAATAGGAACACATTTAATCTGACAAATTGTGTGTTAACAGCTGGGTCTGTATAGCCTCCACCATCAACCGAGCAGTTGGGGCAGTGTTTCTCTGCCAACAGCAAAGGCAGGATTGAGGCGCTCATCATTAGGCCTCCCTACTCCGAACATGATCGTCATCGGTATCCCAAACAGCACCTGATTTGGTTGCTAAAGATGATTCAGTTCCAGTCCATAACAGTCCAGGTTTTTCATTTCACGACACCACTGCAAATGGCTGCTATCAATGCAGCAGGACCAACCTAATGGACGCGAGGACAAACAAATGTCCTTCTGCTCAGTGCCTGTTTAATGGTTCTGGCGAGGCAATGGGTGTGGATGAAGGTGGCACTTATGTCTGGTGGTGGACACCTAAATGGTGGGGACACCTGGATAGTGGACCCTGTGGAAGCTGCTTGTGCTTCTGGGGGATCAAACAACTTCTTCTACTAGTGGTCTTCTGACCATTTGGAGCCTGTCGGGGGCCGTGTGTGGGTGTGCCCTCACAGAACCACTGCTACCAACACCTTGTTACAGCTAGGTCAGAATGGCCTAGATGGCAGGCAATTTGTCAAAATGACCACTCTGCTTCTCTCAGTCCAGTGATGCTCTCAAAGTCTGTCAACTGGGTAATGGTCAACGATTTCTCACCAAGAGGTATACTACCCAAAAGTAGCCTCGGAGAGCCTTTTTATATCATTTTATAGCATACCCTCTTGTGGCAAGACCCAGTGTCTAATCAGACCACACTTGTAATCATTTAACATGTCTGCCAGAGGCATGGCCGCATGTCGAGTCTTGCGGCAATCTGACATTCCTATGTGTGCTTTATTTTTTTTGTAAATGAGTATATTTTTACTTTGGTCTTAGGGAAATTGATTGCAGCCTCAAAACAGGTGACTGTAAGTAACACAAAGTAACTTTAAGTAATTATTTGTAAATAATAAAGCATTTTAATTTATTATTTTATGTGTCATGCTCTAAACATGAACCAATATATGACATACAGACTCTAAATAAATATTAATTGTCATTAGATGGCTTCTAAAACTAGTGCCTGTCAGGTTGATAAGCAGTTACCGCAGTTACTTGTCTAATTACCGAAGTCATTAAGCATAAAGAGGAGAAAATAATAATAATAATATGCGTACTGAGCTGTTAAATTGGATTTAATTAGAATAAAAGAGTAACAGAGAAAAACACAGTGGTTTCTCTCTTTTACATTTACAGCATTTAGCAGACACCCTTATCCAGAGCGACTTACAATTGATACAGTCTTACAATCCAAGCAATTGTGGGTTAACGGTCTTGCTCAAGGACCCAACAGTGGCAGCTTGGCAGAGGTGGGATTTGAACCCTGGATCTTCTGTTCCAGAGACCAGTAACTTAACCACTAGGCTACCACAGTCCTGGTTTATCAAGTTTTTGATATTACTCTTCATTCCAACAAACAATTGCTTTAAAAGCATCATAGTTTTCAAGATACCTGTGTTTCTTTTCAGTATTTTGACGAATGCCATTTATGAAATGGGTTGTCATATTCATTTCATGTCATTTTTATTCCCTACACTTTGCTTTTATCAAAATAATACATTTGGCATGGTATTTAACTAAAGGCTTTTAAAAATACATGTATTTTTGAGGGATATGTCATATAGCTTTTTTTATATGAATATGAAGTGACACAGATGCCAAATGCTCATTCTTGCGAGCCAGCAGATTCCATCACATAAACACACTAACACACACCGTCGCATGACACACAAAATAATGGCTTGCACATGCAGTTTCTAATAAAAGTGCCTAATTCAATTAGTATTTGAATTAAAAAAGTATCGTTCTGGACTCCTTGGCAGCCCTCCATCAGAGAAGCTGCAATGCTGCGAACAAGATAAGACATAATGAAAATGATGTTAGTGAATTACTCAAAAGTAATAAATGTATTCTGTTTAAACACTATCCGCTCAGTGTGGTGTGTTTGAAAAAAAAAAAAAAATTTTCGTTATGTCAAATAGAAGTTGGCAAAAAGTGATTATCACAATAATGTACGAAAGATGCATGATTAACATGATTAAATATCTTAATTGTCTGACAGCAGTAGAAAAAACATAAATTAAATAAGACATAAAAGTGCTGCAGTAAACCTGGGAAGAACACAGAAGATTATGGCGTGTTAGTGCACAGTGAGTATGATAGCAGTTTCTCCAGGAACACGTCTGAAGTTTTTCTTCAGATCATAGCAATTTGGGGTTGCCAGATCTCCAAATCTATAATTACACGTCACCTCCGTGCCAAAACACCATTTGGCAGATGTGGCAGAAGACAGCATTTTCTTTCACCTAAACTCAAACACACATGCCTGAATTTCACTAGACACTACTAGACTTCTTGTCTGGTGCCAGTTTTAAGTTCAGACGAGACAGTAATAGAGCTTTTAGGCAACAAACACTAAGGTGAGTGATATGCATAAAGAGATGGATGGTTAAAGACCACAACAATCCAAAGTGAGTTCAAATCTTAGCCAAATTGGCACTGTTGAGTCCTTGAGCAAGACTCTTTTAATGAATAGCATATAACTGGCTTCTGAGAAGGGTTGTTACTACAAAAAGCAGAATACCATGCAGGGTTCGCTGTTAGAAATCACATAGCTGGTCTTAGTCATGCCAATGCAGATATTCTGACATCTACAAGACCCTAAAGGCACAGCAAATCCCTGTTTCACTATCACATATTCAGAGAATACGTTAACACTCTAGGATCTGGAAGCCTCGTCAGGGCAGAGATGACCCACGTGCTGAATTCACAGCACCTCAAAGACAGGATACTAAACCTTCAAAAACTGTCAGCAGCATTCAAGACCACAGCAAACAAGACTCTTTTGAGAAGGAAGAATCAGAAATTTTGTCTAATCAAGTTATGTCTATGTGTATTAAAAAGAAATGCTTTCTAAAAAACATCTAGGACGAATGTAGGCACTACTGTAAAATACTAGAGATACTGGACTATGGACCAGAAGATCCAGGGTTCAAATCCCACTACTACTGGCCAACTGTTTGGTTCCTGAGCAAGAACTTTAACCCATGAATTGTATCAATTGTAAGTTGCTCCGGATAAGTTGTCTGCTAAACGTTGTATATGTAAATTAAGCATGGAGTAGAGGTGTTCCGATAATGCTTTTGTTTATCAGGGAAAAAATGGAGAAAGGCTTCTTCCACAACTGAAATGTTGGTTTTCTAAAGAGGAACGTTCACACTATTTTTCAACAAGACCCAGACTTCTGCAAAGACCACCAAGAGTGACCTGAGAACAATCCTCATCCCTTATGTTTTGGGCCTGTCAGAGCCCAGATTTGAAAACTTTATCATTGCAATTCTAGACTACTCTTGTGCTGGGGCACACACCAGAATTTTGAGGGCACAGCTGTACCTCTCTGCGTGCCAAATTAGTTGTAGGGTCACATCTGTGCATAAAAAGTAACACCTATAGATTTACGTGAATTTAACACTAAAGCGGGTGGTTACTTCTTGCATTAATTAATGAGAATGAAGAACAAATGATCACTAAACAATCGCCTCAATACTTTGAAATTTGGGTTTGGCCCAATTTTTTTTCCCAGATTGTGATGTTTGTGTATGTGGCTGTAGTATGTAAGATGATGTGGATGGTAGATGTTTGTAGCTTGACTATGTGGCTGTAGATTTTTTGTGAATGTGGCTCGAGATGTAATTAATAGGTGTGGATGTAAATGTGGGTGTCCCGCCCTCCCTGGCAGCTGAACCGTTGCGTGAATTGGGTTAAAGTCGTTCCCCTTTCCCCTCTAACCCCGGTGGATGTTGCGTTCCTGCCTATTCCTGCCAACTATTGGTAGGCAGCGCAGACTGAGACTGAGGAGCTCCAGTCAACACGGTATCCATCCGACGAAATCGTGGCTTCCACACCAAAAAAATCCCATCAAGCCACTGACGTGTCTTTTGCAATGCGGAGGAAATCAATGATTTACTATTCCTTCGCAGTGCTGGTGGATCCTCGGTATAGCGTAATTATTTCTAGTTCGGGAACCACGATTGCATCGAGAAGGTAAGAAGAAGATCCGCCGCTTTGGTAATGATGGACTTTACAGACACAACGTTTGCTTCTTATTGTGGATCCCTCCTAGCAGGGTGCTTGTTCGCCACACAAACTGCACGATACGCTGGGGAGGCAGATTTTCTTAGATTAAATATGACTGGTGTCGTTTGTGCTGTCTTTGCTCATTTAATGCTAGATAATGTTTTCGGTCATTGTATTTCTTCCTGCGTTTTGCTCCGCTGTGATTGTAGTCCAGTCTTATACCATTAGCTTGCCTGCTACATTATGTCCTTGTAGCCAGCCGTACACACACCGCATTTTGCTTTTTATTTTACACAATGGTGATTTAAAACTCACATTAGGAAACGTTTCTTGAAAACGTTTCCCTGACAAAATATGGAGTTAATGGTGGAGCTGATATTAATGAACATTACCGGCGAACACTAACGCTACAAAGTACAAAGCTGGAACTGTTGCCTGGGGTCCGTCCAGTTTCGCTCTACCAGTTATACACCTCGTGTTTGTTTACCTTAACACTAACGTTGTTTAGCAAACGTATTCCTTTCGAAGAAACAGCATCAACAGCCATTATTTTTACAAATATAACTAATTGTGGAAAAACTTGCCAATAGCCTATACACCTGCGGAGGCCAAACAGGTTTTCGCGGGTTACAACCACAAAAAAACACATTTTGTACATTATATACATAGTATATAAACACTTATAACTATACCATCGACACACCTCTTGAAACGGCTGATATGATTCGTGTAGCCCCTCTCAAATCCATAAATGTAATTTTACTCAGGTAGTCTTTTCCTTCTTTCTGTTAAAGCATCATTCAAATGTACCCCATAGACCAGTGTAGTAAATTTGTCTCTCGTCTAAAACCACATGCGTAAATCGTCGCACCATCTAAATTGATTTTCCCTTATTAATACAAATAAAGCTTCAAAATGGTGCACTTTCTAGCGTTGCAACTTGTGCCAAGTCATTGGGCTTTTATAAAACAAGTTCTGAAACTCAAAGTTCAAGCCCGCATATGTATTGCCATAAAGCCTTAAAGCAACTAGCATTTGATCCAGAATGTCCCGAAGCCTAGCTTTAGGCAAATATTTATTTCCTGCTTTGTTATGGAATACTTCGCTCCGAAATCCCAAAAAGCATTTTTCACAGTTCTTGTTGTCACAGATTATGACGCAGAAATCAGCTTTAAGCTTGTTTTCCAGTCTGCTTATAGATTGGCCAATATATCGAGTAAGTATTAACTTTATGTAGCTGGCTTGGCTAAGAAACAGGTCCCGGTCAGTTATATTGATATACAGACCTTTTTCTGTGTGATAGTGTTGAGACTTGATACCACTTTTCCTTCAACATAACACACCGTTTTTGTTTTGGTTTTTTGGATGTGTGATCAGCGTAGTTGCCCTCCCTTTATGAGTCTGTTCATAATGCCCGGTGGGTGTTGCCCAAATTTTGAGGCCGTAGCATTTTTTTAAACACATATGTGCATTCCACAGATTAACACATTACCAATATATAGCCATTACTACATTGTTTATTTAGTGAGTTTATCCGGTCATTCATATAGTAATTAACTTGATATGGCAGTTTAACCAGCTTGTGTGAATGAAATGTGAGACAATGCCCGCCTCTGTTATTTTCTGTATATAGAATATACTGGTGTGTTCACAGACCACTCATAACAATTAAAACCACCTGAAATAAATGTTCATTTTGCAGGGTGGCATTATTCTTTTCTGACAGAGGGCTACTTCCTTTTAGGTAGAGTACTTGTCAAATTAAACTCCACATAATGCCAGGACCCAAAGTTTCCCAGCAGAACATTGTTTGAGGTACAATGGTGGCTTCTGCCGAATTGGGCATCAAACAGCCACAACTGGCTGGTGTCTTAAGGGATTGGAGGCCAAATGGATGTCTCATTCAGTGAGACTAGCTAGACCTTGAGATCAATTGGCATCCTGTCCTGATAGGATTTTAGTAGCATTAAATATAGAAAAACAACATGCATTTACCAAATTGAAATCAGATTGCTGTATCCCGTGTAATATGCAACTCAGTTCATAACGTTGGAACATCCACATCATGTGTGTGGTAAATTAAAAGGCTCACCAGCTCTGCCCATAGCTCATTGTTTGTTCAGCCACCCAGGAATGGACGTTACGGATGACGTGCTATGTCGTAAAGTATTGGTTGGGTTTTGGCAGTTGGGTGCATGTTTTAGAGACAGATGGATTTACACTGGTTTAATTTGTGGCAACAATGCATCTCAAATCACTGCGTGAAGCGGTTTGAGCCATCGGATTTAAATTGGATTCATTTTGGACTCTGAGGTGCATTTGCATACATATCTTTATGCGGCAGACTAAGCAGAGTTAAAACTGCAGGCTTTACATTGCTTTATATTTGTATGACATACGATTGGCTTACTAATATATCACATTTACCTCCCATGGTATAGATGGATCCCTTTTTTTACTCAGTCCGTCAAGCCTGGTTTGCCATTTCTCTGAATACAGCTCCTGTCCTGTAAGAGTGACCGATGGCGTTGGGTAGCATATGATGGATACACCTCCTTGTTTCTACACTCTGTCCATTTTCTCGGTTCCACTTACCATATAAAAGCACATTGTAGTTCTACAATTGCAGACTGTCCATCTGTTTCATTACATACTTTGTCCCCTTTACCCTATTCTGTTGTGGACCGGACCCCCCACAGATCAGGTACTGTTTTGGCGGTGGATCATTCTCAGCATTGCAGTGACACTGATGTGGTTGATAGTGGTGTGTTATTGTAATGTTTTGCTGGTACGACTGGATCAGACAGCAGTGCCACTGAAGTTTTTAAACACTATGTTCACTCACTGTGCACTCTTTTTGACACATTTACCTTATTGCTCCACCTTGAAGATGTGAAGTCAGAGACAGTGGCTCATCTGCTGTTGCACAGTTTGTGTTAGTCATCCTCTAATCCTTTATTAGTGCTCACAGGATGCTGGCGGCTGGGCATTTTTGGTAGATGGACTATTTTCAGACAGCAGCGCTGCTGTCTGAATCACTCAAACCACCACCACGTCAGTGTCACTGTAGTGCTGAGAATGATCCACTACCCAAATAGTGGATCTGGTCCTGTGGGGTTCCTGATAAGTAGAGAACAACTAACTGGGACTCACAAGAGTTTTGTTAGAAACGTCCTGTAATTGGTAATTACAAAGTGGCCATCTGTATGGTTTTTGTGGAGATGATAAAATGGACAATGAGTGCAGAAACAAGGAAGTGTACCCTAATAAATTGTGTGCACTAATATCCCAAATAACCCACAAAGGCTCCAGTAAATCAGAGGACAGTCCAATATGCTGATGCTACTTATTTCCTCTAACAGCCCGAAAATAAGTACACATATTTGTAACACCGTGCACAGTTTTAACTTGAGGGTTGGATTACACACTTCATACTCAAGACAACATGTGGTATAAAATCAGGAGGAAGAACGCTCCCAACACAACATACAAAAACCAAGAACTGTAAGTGAATCTTTCAAGTTAAACGACTCCTCATTGGCCATGTTTTTGCCCCGTTGTTAATGTATGGGTGCTGAAATGAAGAACAGTACTGGTTTTTATCTTGGCTTTCTGGAAGTGGGACCCAAGCTCTAGGGATCTCTCTTCATTCTTTGTTTTTATATATATAGAATTCTGCTATTGTATGAATGATGAAGCCATGGTGCTCACACTAGTAGCTTTGTATAGGAAGATTCTTGTATGCATTAAGTGGAAGTGACTTCCATAGAGCACACGGGTCAACTCCTACATCTGGGAATTGCCTACTTCATGTACTTTTTAGGGGCAGGAGTAGCTTGGCTATTGGTTGAAATTTTGAGGTTCAATTCTAAGCTCACCAAGCTGCCACTGGGCGGGCTCTTGAGCAGCTCCAAATCCCACTTTTTCTAGCGTAGCATTAAAACATCCTAACATGTAGCATCTCGTAAATGATTGCCTCAAAGATGGGGATGCTAGGGAGCGTACTCTGGAAAGAACTTAAAAGGTCCTAAACGATTAACCAGGAACAGGTGGGCCTTGGCAGGATGCTTGAGGTACTGGGGGGCCTGCCGGAGCAACGTTTGACACCCAATGTGTCGTTGCTCCACAACTAGTTTGCTGAATGAATCTTATTGAGTTGAGCTAACGTGTTTGCTCTTCAGATGCTGCCCCAACATGGAGCTGTGCTCCCAAGGTTGTATTTACAAATGGTGCAATCTGAAAACCTTTTTAAGTGAGTTTAATTGTGAAATGCGCCCACATTTTTTCGTGGATTTTACACTGAGGCTGCCCATAAAAGCTTTTAACTCTCCCAGTGGGCGTAATGGTGAAATGTTTCCTGTTTGGGGGGGAGCAAGAAACTTGCTATCAACATTAATTAGCATCGCCCTACTAATTTGGTAGTTCGGTAATTGGTTGTCAACCCCTAATTACCGGTGCTGAATAAACAAACACTGTAAACCATGGTGGCAGTGTTAACCCAATCAACCCATGTCTCACTCAGTTTCAGTCACTATTGTAGTCCTTTCTTTTTTTGCTTAATAAAGTGCTGGTATAGCCCAGCATGATATTATTTATTTTCAGCACTGTTGAAGCCTGTTGTGTGAACTTGACTGGTTGAATAAATACTATTTAGTTAAAAGTTTACTGTTTGTAATTTTCCTCCCCCTTTTTCGAATGCACGTTTCTAATCATTCAATTAGAAATCCACTATGAATATAAACAGGACTGTTTTTAATGCGATATGTTGTCATGGACTACTGGGCGGCTCGGTGGCGCTAGCGGTTAGCCTCACGATCCCCAGAGATCCCGGCCTTTGATCCCAACCTCAGAGTCTCTGTGTGGGTGTTACAAAAAATTGATACAGCATATATTGCGATATCTATTTAACATGATGTATACATTTGAATTTCGCTCAAAATTATAGATTTTTTTTAGGAAGAAAAAATCATTTTAAATGGGGTTGTAAATCTACAACCTCCACTCCTGTTCCTGTACATTGTTTTCACTCAGTTTGTCCACTTCAATATCATTGTGAGGTATTAAGAAACGACTCAGATTTTAACACTAACTTGTATTTCCAGTTGTTTTTATATTTTCAGTGATCTATGCGGATATCGCAATATGCATCATATTGCATCTTTGGTGATATCAATCGTATCATGACCCATGTATGATGTGTTACGTATTGTGGAAGTTTTCTCTCCAATTCCTCTGTGGGTGTTTGCATGTTCTCTCTGTGTCCATGGGTTTTACTCCAGTTTTCTTCCCACATCCAAGACTGCATTGGTGGTTTGCTCCTAATTGAATGTGGTTGACTAGGAATTGATGTAACCCTTGCTGATAGTTTGAAATAGCCATGGATGCTGATGCAACATTAAACAAGCAAATGAAACATCATTCATTGTCACTTTGCCGATGAGAGCTGGCGCTGGTGCGTACCCGCAGGAAACATCTCTAGAACAAACGCCAATCCATTGTAGGGCACAAACACCACTCACACAACTGGCCAATTTGGTGTAATCAAGGTACATAAAGCATGTCTTTGGACTATGGGGGAGGGCCTCGTCCTCCCTGTGTCCTGTGTGGGTTTTTCTCTGGGTACTTTGGTTTCCTCCCACAGGCCCAAAGACATGCATTAGGTTTATTGATTACGCTAACGGCCGTGGGCTTGTTTATATATGTGACTAGTCCTTGATGTAACCTTGTGTATAGATGTAACCTTTTTGCGTGTCACTTAACTGGCCCCTGATGAATGATTATGCGACGTTAATAAACCAAATAAGCAAACTTTGAACTGTAGAACATAGGGAGGACAATGCAGATTCTACACCGAAAAGCCAGACCCCCCCACCTGAGATCGAATGCGGACCTTCTCACTGTCAGCCTAGTGCTAGAAACCCTCCTTACCACCCCAAAATGAAACGCACCAAATCAAAACTGGATTACTGGAATCATCATATTTGCTGCGTTTTTATGACTGTTAAATCGAGCATTTTCCTGAAGTTGCTTTAAGAGGAGATTTCCAAATATCAAGTAATGATATTGCTAAAAATATTTATTGCCGTTACAGCCATATCGCTCTGCCCTGCTTCCCATTAGTGAAAGATTTGTTTTGCTTTGCATTGCAGCTCGACAGCTGCTCTTCAGCTGGCTCCTGCTTTTGTATACTCTCACTGAATAAACTCCATTCACGCAGCAGTTCATCACTGCTTGTAATCCGTAACGGCACTGCACTTATTTACAACCTGAAATTACGTGCATAGAGATGTGTTTGGTTCGGCAGATGGTTTCAGCTGCACATCCTCATCCTGACAGCCGCTGGGAAGCCATGTTAATTGTGTAACGAATCAGCGTGAACATTTTGTCTGCTCTGAAATGCTGTAAGATTACTTAGGATGGTGTCTTTCTCTGGATGATGGCGGCGTGTGGGTGGCCAGGTGGCTGTTATTTCCACTGCAAAGTGAGAAGCGCGTTTGATCTGATATCCGCTCCACAACACAATTATTGACAGGCTGATTGTTCTGCCCCCGCTTGATGGATTACTGTGACGGTACATTGATGGAGCTGTTTGGTTCTCACCCACGTGTTCCAGGCAGTCTGGATAGAGCTCGGAGGCAAATGTGTCTGCATTTTCTATATGTTGTACGTGCTTGAATTTGTAACTGGTGAATCGATATGCTCGCATATAAATGTAGTATGTAAAAAGGCCAGTTTCAGATCAGTTAATATAGGAAGGCTGTGTATGTGGTTTAAATCTCCTGCTGTCCTCCATGTGTGATTTTTACCGAGCACTTTGTGAAGCTGAGCCTGCTGCTGAAGATGTGGTAACATCAGAGAGTGGGGCTAATTCATCTTTTCACAGTTGTTCTTACCATTCTTTAGACGAACTGCACAGACGTTGATGGATCGGCCGACTGGAAAATGCGCTAGTAATAGAATTTGTTGTTTCTTTCGAAAGCCTTACTGTTAGACATTCATGCACATCTGGGGAGCATGATTTACTGTAGCGATGTATTCCACAGCTGGTTAATGTTTTGTCTTCTGGGAGATGGTCGTGTACTGAAACAGGCATTACACACCTATCATGTCCAACAAGGTTTGTTTGAAGCAGGCAGTCACATGAGTGACATGATGCGCTCAACACACTGACTGACCTTGACGTTGGTAATCTTCAGCGTGTAACTGTTTACAGAGGTTTTTCCCCGTAAATGGTTTACCACATCTCGCTGAGGCTCAGCAGTGAGAGAAATGTGGTTGTCACTATAGCAGAGTGCAGTAGTGTCAGCCCTGAAAATAGACCTGTACAACACACACACAAAGACATCCATAAAGTGGAAAATGTACTAGCAGTATCATGTCCAGTACCTTTATGTTTAAGACTTTCCCTGAAATGTTGTACTGTGATTTCTGTAAGTTTGAGTATGCCCCCCACACACTCCTATTTTTGTTTTTAAACTTTTTTTACTTTATTTTTTTACAATACTCTGTAAAAACAATTTTGTCCAAATTATAAACAAATCCACTTTCCAAAACCTGTTGTCTGATTACAGGAATACATTTATTTGCCCTACGTTGTATTATTCATTCATTCATTCACTTTTTTATCCGCTTAGTCAAGGAGAGGGTAACGGGAGAACCAGTGGCATAGGGTGCAGAAACAATCCTAGACCACTTGCCAATCCATCATAGGGCACACACACTCATACACTCAAGGGCCACTTTAGCATTACCAGTTAACCTAAAGCATGTCTTTGGACTGCAGAAAGGACCAGGGCTGCTCCAACTGGGGTACCCTGGAGCTTACCGCTGTGAGGCGACAGTGCTACCCACTGATCCATTATATTGAACTGATCCTTAATATTGTATTTTCATTCTATGGTTAGCTTCTGTGTATTCAAACTACTTTTAGAATACAAACTTCTTCATTAATTAAGTTTTTCCTTGCCACTGTTGCCCAGCTAGGCCTGTAAGCCTGGATGGTTATAAGCTTTGAGACAATGCTCCATTTTGTAATAAGGGTCGTACAGTGGGGCAAATAAGTATTTTGTCAGCCACTGATTGTGCAAGTTCTCCTACTTAGAAAGATGAGAGAGGTCTGTCATTTTCTCATAGGTACACTTCAACTATGAGAGACAAAATGAGAAAATCACATTGTAGGATTTTTAAAGAATTTAATTGTAAATCATGGTGGAAAATAAGTATTTGGTCACCCACAAACAAGCAGGATTTCTGGCTCTCACAGACCTGTAACTTCTTTAAGAAGCTCTTCTGTCCTCCACTCGTTACCTGTGTTAATGATCTCATCCCATGGGGTCAAAATGATCATGAGAACGGTGAGCAAAAATCCCAGAACTACACGGAGGGACCTGATGAA
>JAJAGP010004841.1:0-41994 GCA_025084515.1 Ancistrus triradiatus | reverse complement strand
GCTTTAGAAAACTTTTAAATCTGTTTAAACATTTACGTATTTGATTTTTGTCAGATATGTGCTGTAAGTTTAAACACAGAACAATGACTCAGTTCTGAGATCTTTATTTACTGTACTAAATCTTTGTTTTGGGTAATTATATAATGTTGTAAAACTGAGTAGTAAAATCAGTGCCAAATTCTTACGCGCTCCCTACAGATGTGCACTAGGTAGGGAACAAAGCGATTGCCGTTACACCCTTTCCAGTGCACTATGTGTGCAATGTGGAGTCATTTGGGATTTGGTGGCATTTCTTTTACTTTTATTTTCGTTTTAAAGCTTTTGTACATGTTTAGTCTTTGTTCTGACAAAAGAAAATAAGTTACGACAACCTCAGTGGATCTTAAATGGTATTTTGTGCAGGTTTTATGTACAGTATAAAGTTGAAAAAAAGTTTTGAGGATAAATATAGGCAAAACGTGACGTTTCAAAGGGGTGCCAAAACTTTTACATAATTTTGCATTAAACGAACAATCTTTTTATTATTTATGAGGTATTTTGTACAGTTGGTGTGTTTGTTTTCAAATCTTATTGTAATATTTCTAATATATTCAAATATACTCAGTAAAAATAACAATTTATTCTAAATAATAAAGATACATGTCTTTTTTATAAAATAAATATTGAATAGTAAATGTATGTTTATTCATAACCCTCAGGATTAAGCAGATTAGAAAGTTAATGAATTATGTAATTATTTAATAATAAATATAAATCTATTAGTTATTATATATTATATAATTATTTTATTCATCTGAAATATTTTAGAAATTTGTGGCTTAATGTAAAACATTTAAAAAAAAACCTTTGACATGTTTAATTGTTGTTATATAACAACAGGTTATGTAGACAAAAAAAAAAAAATATATATATATATATATAGATTGATAGATAAATAGATAGATTGATAGATAAATAAATCAAACTATGCCTATTTGTATATAACATAGAAATTATGAGAAGAAATGAGATTTTTTTAAATTTTTTTTTATGTTCAATAATGAACGTTAAGCCAATAAATAATCTTTAAATACATATGATAAATAAATAAATCAGTAAATCTAAGATAATATTTAAGGATTTTTTTTTCAGAACATGCATCTATTTTTATATTTATATATTTTTTATATTTTTATTAAGTTTTATGGTAAATAAAAATATTTTAAAGTTAAACTGTGTGGGTTTAATATTTAATAAGCGGATAAATCAGGATCTGTCAGTATGAAGTTTTATTCCACCTTTCTCTTAATTTTCTGTCTTTTGGTTTTGTCTTTTTCATACTGTTGTTTTTTTCAGTTTTTTTCTTCCTACCTCCTTTATTTACAGCCTTTTCTTCTTTCCTTCCCTCCCTTTTCTTTATATATTACATTTGTCCTTTCTCCTTTTCAAGGCTGTTTTCTTTCTTTCTGTCTTTCTTTCTTTCTTTCTTTCTTTTTTCTTACGTCCTTCCTTTCTACCTTCATTTCTTTCCTTTCTTCCTATTTTTTTCTGTCTTTCTTGTTTTACTGCCTCTATCTTTTTATCCATTATTATTTTCCCTTCCTCCCTTTACACAACGTCTTTCTTTCGTTCTTGTTGTTTTGTTTTTTTTCTTTGTGTTTTTTTGCTACTTCCTTCCTTGCCTTCTTACCTTCTGTGCTTCTTTACCCTGTCCTTCTTTCCTCTCTCTTTCTCATGTCCCACTGTTTCTTTCTTTGGTGTGTATTGGTTTGGGAGAGCGGGCTGTGGGAGGAGCCGTCTGAAGCCTTTCCGCTGATGGCTTTGTTGTAGGTGCAGCAGAAGCGGGGTGAGGCTGTGGAGCTGGCAGAGCTGAAGCTGAAGCGTGAGGAGAAAATCCCTCGCAGAATCATTCACTTCTCCACCGGGGAGACGATGGAGGAGTACAGCAGCGAGGACGAGGACGAGGACACCGACCAGACCCCCCGAGACCGAAGCGACCCGCTGTCCCCCGGGGGCCAGGTGAGTCTCCGCCCCCTCCCCCCTCAAACCGCCCCATTCTCTGACAACGAACCGAAGAACAGACGTTGAGCAGCACTAGATTCAGCAGGTGCCCTCTCCTTCTGTATGGACCACAGTACCACAGCGGGGCTCCTACGGGCGGAGGCCACGCCCACCTGTGCTCAGGTTTCATAATGACGTTGGGTTTGTCTTTGTGTGTAGTCGCGGTTGCCATGGGGACCGTACGTGATGCTACACATGTGGAGAGCAGCTACGTCCTCGCTGTCAGGTACCAACAGCAGCTCGGCCACATCGGCCTCCCACGAGTGTCATGGAGCTGTTTCATTCTTCTTCTTCTTACTTTTGCTTTTCCCCTCCCCCCATACAGACTTATTTTTTTCTTTATATATTTATTTAATACTTTCTTTTTTATAGCTGTCCTCCTTCTTCTTCCTTTCTTTCCTTTTTCTTTTCCCTTCCTTTCTTTCTTCATTTTATTCTTTCTTTCTTTCTTTCTTTCTTTCTTTCTTTTTTCTTCCTTCCATTCTTTCTTTCCCTTTCTTTCTTTTTTTCTTTCTTTCTTTCTTTCTTTCTTCCTTCCTTTCTTGCTTTCTTTCTTCCTTCTTTTCTTTTTTGCTTTCTTTATTCCTTCCTTTCATTCTTTCTTTTTCCTTTCTTTCTCTCTCTCTGTATACCTCCCTCTTTCTTGCGTGCTTAATTTCTTTTCTTCTTTCATATAGTTTTTCTTTCTTTCTTTCTTTCTTGTTTTCATTTTTTCTTTCTTTCTATTTCTTTCTTTTACTGTCTCCTTTTCGCTTTATTCTTCTTTGTTTCTTGATTTCTGTCTAACATTGTCTAAATTCTTTTTTCCTTTGTGTTTCTTTTTTTTATTCTTCTTCAATTTGACATGTTTTTCTTGATGTTCTTTAATCCTGTAGCGTGTGATTATGTGGGTGAGAGAATGGCGTCACTGTTGGGCATCACCACGGCTAAGTACCAGTACGCCATCGACCAGCATGCCAGGAAGCAGGTAAAAAATACAGCCAGGTCTATGTGGTCTGATTTCATTTTAAAGTTCTGTTTTTCTTTCTTTATTCCCTAACTCCTTGTTTCTTTATTTCCTTACTTCCTTTCTTTATATGTTTCTTTCTCTTTTTTTGCTAAATTACTTTTTCTATCTTTCTTGCTACTCTTTTTTTCTTCTTTCTTTACTCCGTTTTATTTTTTCTGTTTTCATTCTTTCTCCCCCCCCCCCTTTTTTCCTGTTTTTCCTTTATTTTTTGTTTCACATTCTATCCTTCCTCTTTTTTTGTCCATCTCCCTAAATCTTTCTTTTACATTTCTTTGTGTTTCTTACTTACTTGCTTCTGTCTTTCTTTATTTTGTTCCCTTTCAATACATTTCCCTTTCCTTTTTACTTAGTTACTTACTTTTTAACCATCTTTGTGTTCTTTCTTTCTTCACTAATTTTCTCTTTCTTTCTTTGTTCATCCTTTATATATTTTCTTTATTTATTGTCTTTCTTTATTTGTGGTTGTTTTCTATATGTCATTTTTCTTTCTCCTTTTCTTTCACCTTCCCCACAGTCTGTGTTTGAAAGAAAGAAAACAAAAATCTATAAAACACAAACATCTAAAAATGAATAAATGCGTTAAATAAAGCGTTTTTTGCATATATAAAAAGATAAAAAGAAAGAAATGCTTGAGGGATAGAAGAAATGAAGAAACAAAACAAGAACTGTAAGCAAAATGAAGAAAGAAAGAAAGAAAGAAAGAAAGAAAGAAAGAAAGAAAGAAAAAGAAAATAATGACAGGTCAAGAAGGAGGACGGAAATGAAGAAAGAACGAAACAGAGAAAGGAAGAAAGTTCTACCTTCAGTACTTTTGTTTTTTATGTCTGCTCTTATCTTACAGTCTAAGGAGAGACTTTTTTTTATAAAATGATTCAAATAAAAGATGATGTTTCACCCGATTACACTCATGTCTCTCCTTCTGTCTGTCCCTCAGAAGCAGGGCGGGGTCTCGGAGGAGAACCAGGGGGAGGAGCTAAGCCCTGCACCCCCAGGGAGTGATTAGCTCATTAATGAGTTAGCCTCTGGAATAACAAGGGTCACTAATGGAACCTGTAGTCGTTTTTTATTTACCTACCAGAACACTTAAGACCTGGATCAGACCAAGAACTGAAAGAAAAGTGAAACACAAAGTTCCAAACTCTTTTTATGGTAAATATGGAAAAGCTGGAGGGTAACGGAAAGAAAAGCTAAAGAACTGCTCTGAGAATAAGAATGCAGTTTAATCCTGTCTTGTTAAGAAGCAGCCTTAGTTTTATAATATTAAGAGTAAATCCAACCTGCTTCAAAGTAAGGGCTTTTATTTATTGTTTATGACACTAAAATGTAAATACTACTCTCTTTTTTTACATTTTTGCCTCTTTTTAAAACAAGCTGAATTTGATAAAATTCCAAAAACAAAGCCTTTGTGCCTTAATGCCATGCACTGAATTTAATACTCATACTTTTAAGCGTTGTTTATGTTGTTTATTTGTCTTTTACTCTGTGTATTCTTTATTCTGGTGTCTTAAATTATTTACTGTAAAGTTTTAACCCTGAAATAAAAAGGTTATATTGAAACATTTGTTTCTGTTCTTTGTCTGCAATCACTGAAATGTGAATACAGTCTTTTGTTGGTTTTCTTTGATAAAAATAAACAAATCACTCACTCAGATCAAATGTGTACACTGTTAAGACATCAAGCGTTTTTGGAAAAAGTTCCAGCTTTCCGGATGATCCACGAGTGTCTTTTATAAAGTCTCAAAACTTTTTATTTAATTAATGGTTTGTTAAAGTGCATGTTGGCTGTGTAACTTTTATTATTATTATTATTATTATTATTAATTATCCCTTTCTTCCGTTTTTCCTTCTTTTCTTTCTTTATTTCTTTCCTTTTTTTTATTCTGTTCTTTCTTTTTCTAATTCATTCATTCATTCATTGTGCCTGCTTTTCTTTCTTCCATCCTTTATTACTTTCTTGTATTTTTTCTTCATTTCTTTTTCTTTCTTTCTTTCTCTCTATATACATCCTTCTTTCATGCTTGTTTGTTTTCCTTTCTTTATCCCTTTAAATTTTTTTCTTTTTCTTTCTTTATTCTTCCTTTTTTTCTTTTTATTTTTTTTCATTCTGTTCTTCCTTCTTGTCTTTCTCCCTTTTTCCTTTTCTTTCTTTCTTTTTTTTTCCCTTCCTTCTTTTCTTTTCCTCTTCCTGTCTTTCTGTCTTTGTCTATACAACCCCCTTAAATTCTTGCTTGACAGTGCACTCAGTAAATCACCAGCAACCCTTCGTACTTCAAAGTACTTTCATAGAAAGAAACAGAAAGGAGTAAATAAAAAAAGAATAATAAGGAAAGATAAAAGAAAGAAATGCGTTGAAAAATCAAAATGGGGGAAGAAAGAGCTAAAGAAAGAGGACTGTCAAGAAAAGTAAGGAAAAAATAAAGAAAAACAAAAGAAGCCTCCTGCTTTACCTTGGGCAGTGTTGTACAGGAGGGTGCGGACCCTAACAGGGAATTCACTGGGTATGGGCACAGGCATGCCCAGGACAAGGCACCAGATCACCATCGAACCCAACCTTCATGCTGCAACATAAACCCAGGATTTGAAGCCAAGCTGGCAGGAACTGCTGATTTTAAAAAAAGCAAATGACCTTTAAACAATACAGACTAATAAATACCAACTTATTTTTTGAGTGGCTGTGACCTAGTGTGTTAAAACTTCCTGCTCCAGGTGAGGCTCGAACTCACAACCTCGGCATGGCTCCAGTCGTACTGCTGTATAAGTACCGCGCGCTAACCGATTGCGCCACTGGAGCTTCTGATGGTACCCTGGGAGGGTGGTGGTGCAGTGGTTAAGATACTGGACTGTGGGTTCAAATCCCACTTCTGCCAAGCTGCCACTGTTGGGTCCCTGAGCAAAGGCCCTTAAAGCACACTTGCTTAGATTGTAAGCTTCTGGATATGGAAGTGTTCCAATCTGGTGGAGCCATTCCTGTTAAACCCTGTGTGTGGGTGAGCATTATCCTGCTGAAAAATGCCAGTTGCAAGCCCTGCCATGGAACCATGTGGCCACAGGATGTCCTGCACATATCGCTGGACTGTTAGTATCCCTCATATCACTACTAGGGGTGGCCAACTGTCGTATGCGGTGGATCCCCAGATCATCACACCAGCAGTTGGGACAGGATTGAAGAGCTCACCACGAGGCCTCCATACTCAAACCTGATTGTCATCGGATCCCAAACAGAAGCTGGATTCATCAGTAAAGACGATACAGTTCTGTTCACCATGTGTGTGTGTGTGTGTGTGTGTGTGTGCCCCCATAAAACCAACGCTCGCAACACCTCCTAACAGCTAGGTCAGAACGGCCCAGATGGAGGCAATTCATCAAAACCACCATCCTGCTTCTCTCCGTCCAGTGATGCTCCCCCTCTCAAAGCCTGTCCACTGGAGAAAATGCCTTTGAGTGTAGAGTCGACCGATCTCTCACCAAGAGGTACACTACCCAAAAGTAGCCTGTTTTTAAAGAACAGTGCTAGAGGGGAAGCAGTTTTACGCCCTCTTGTGGTAATAACCAAGAAACCTATAATCATTTACAGATCTGTTTTGCAGAAATCCCACATTTCTGTCTGGTTGCTTTATTTTCGTCAATGAGCATAGCAAACATTAAGAGAACAAGCTGTTCTTTGTTTGAGAGTAGTGTGGTAACGTCTTAAAACTTCCTGCTCCAGGTGAGGCTCGAACTCACGACCTCGGCATGGCTTCAGTCGTACTGCTGTATAAGTACCGCGCGCTAACCGATTGCACCACTGGAGCGCCTGATAATGGGGTTTGATGGAAGGTCTTTCTGATTTTTACAGAGAAACAATGAAACAAGAAACAAAGAAAGAGAAAAGAAAAGGAAAAGCATTGAAGGAAGGTAGGGAAAAGAATAAATGATAAAGAGATAGAGACAGTAAAAGAAAGAAAGAAATAGAGAAAAGAATGAAGGAAGAAAAAAAGAAAGAAAGGAAGAAAGACAGCAAGCCATTGGTGAGATATTTATTTCCATTCCAACTAAGAAATCATTTATTTAATGTAAGCAGAAATCAAATGAACCTCTTAATGTTAAACTTTATTAAAACTTCCTGCTCCAGGTGAGGCTCGAACTCACAACCTCGGCATGGCTCCAGTCGTACTGCTGTATAAGTACCGCACGCTAACCAATTGCGCCACTGGAGCTTCTGTTGTTTGGGTGGGGGGTACAGTGGTTAAGATACTAGACTGTGGGTTCCTATCCCACTGCCATGGAACCATGTGGCCACAGGATGTCATGCACATATCGCTGGACTGTTAGTGTCCCTCATATCACTACTAGGGGTGGCCAGTTGGGACAGTATTGAAGCGCTCACCGCGAGGCCTCCATACTCGAACCCGATTGTCATCAAATATCACACAGAAGCTGGATTCATCAGTAAAGACGATACAGTTCTGTTCACTGTGTGTGTGTGTGTGTGTGTGTGTGTGTGTGTGTGTGTGTGTGTGTGTGTGTGTGTGTGTGTGTGCCCCCATAAAACCACTGCTCCCAACACCTCCTAACAGCTAGGTCAGAATGGCCCAGATGGAGGCAATTCATCAAAACCACCATCCTGCTTCTCTCCGTCCAGTGATGCTCCACCTCTCAAAGCCTGTCCACTGGAGAAAATGCCTTTAAGTGTAGAGTCGGACGATATCTCACCAAAACGTACACTACCCAAAAGTAGCCTCTGTTTGAAGAACAGCGCTATAGGGGAAGCACTTTCATGCCCTCTTGTGGTGAGACCAAGAGTCCAATCAGACCCCACCTGTAATCATTTACAGATCTGTTTTGCAGCTATCCCACATTGCTGTCTGGTTGCTTTATTTTTTGTCAGTGAGTATATAAACAGTAAAGTAGTTGCAGGCTGGCCTTTGTTTTGAGAGTAGTGTGGTAACCGTCTTAAAACTCCTGCTCCAGGTGAGGCTCGAACTCAACAACCTCGGCAGGGCTTCAGCTGTCTGCTGTACAGTACCGATTGTACCCCTGGACCTTCTGATGCTGGGGGTGAATGGATGGTCTTTTCTGCTTTTTTCACAGAGTTGGGGCATCTAGAGCTTGTTAGGGTTTGTGAAGACGTCCACTGTGTGGTTAGATAGGATAGAAAAAGCCACATAATCACACAGATTAGGATAGCTTATAGGATTAAAGAAAATCCAAGAAAGAAAATAGATAAACTTTCACTACAACTCTTTTCCAAGTTATTTTTTAAAAGAAGAAAAAAAGAAAACGATTGAGAGATAATGAAAGAAGGAAACATAACGAACACAGAAAGTAAGGATTTACGGAAAGAAATAGCAAAAAAATAAACAAAGAGTAAAAAGAATGTAGGTAATGTTGGAAAGAAAACAAGAAACAAAGAAAGAGAAAAGAAAAGGAAAAACATTGAAGGAGGTAGTAAAAGAATAAATGATATGAGATAGAGACTGTCAAAGAAAGAAAGAAATAGAGGAAGAATGATGAAGAAGGAAAAAGAAAGAAAGACAGCAAGCCAGTGGGTGATCTATTTATTTTCATTACAACTAAGAAAATCATTATTTAATGTAAGCAAAATCAAATGACCCTTATAATGTAGACATCGTTTTTTAAAACTTCCTGCTCCAGGTGAGGCTCGAACTCACAACCTCGGCATGGCTCCAGTCGTACTGCTGTATAAGTACCGCGCGCTAACCGATTGCGCCACTGGAGCGGCTGTTCATCGGGTGGGGGGTGGGGGTGCAGTGGTTAACATACTGGACTGTGGGTTCCTATCCCACTGCCATGGAACCATGCGGCCACAGGATGTCCTGCACATATCGCTGGACTGTTAGTGTCCCTCATATCACTACTAGGGGTGGCCAACTGTTGTATGCGGTGGATCCCCAGATCATCACACCAGCAGTTGGGGCAGGATTGAAGCGCTCACCGCGAGGCCTCCATACTCAAACCCGATTGTCATCGGATCCCAAACAGAAGCTGGATTCATCAGTAAAGACGATACGGTTCTGGTCACTCTGTGTGTGTGTGTGTGTGTGTGTGTGTGTGTGTGTGTGTGTGTGTGTTTGTGTGTGGTGTTTGTGTGTTTGTTGTGCCCCCATAAAACCACTCTCCCAACACCTCCTAATCAGCTAGGTCAGAAATGGCCCAGAATGGAGGCAATCATCACACACAAACCACCATCCTGCTTTCGCTCCGTCATGATGCTCCCCCTCTCAAAGCCTGTCCACTGGAGAAAATTCCTTTGAGTGTTAGAGTCGACGATGTCGCACCAAACGGTACACTACCCAAAAGTAGCCTCTGTTGAAGAACAGCGCTATAGGGGAAGCACTTTCAATGCCCTCATTGTGGTGGAGACCAAGAGTCCACTCATACCCACCTTAAATCATTTACAGATCTGTTTTTTTTTTTGCAGCTATCCCCCATTGCTGTCTGGGGTGCTTTATTTTTTGTCAGTGAGTAGATAGACAGTAAGTGACAGCCTGGCTTTTGTTGGATTAGTGTGGTAACGTCTTAAAACGTCCTAGAGTATCCTCCGGAGCCAGAGTGCCGGACATTGTAACGAGCTTAGTGCACTTGAGACCGCGATTCTCTAGGTATTATATGTAAGGGGTAATGATATACGCCGTCTTCAGTCAGAGGTACTAAGGCTAATTTTGTAGAGGTGGTTAGCGTGGCGAAGGCGACGTCAAGTCAAGTCAAGTCAGATTTATTACATATATATCGCTTTTACAATTGAACATTGTCTCAAAGCAACTTTACAAGTGTTAGATTATCTCCTAATAACTACGTCAATTCCCAAATTTGACGGCAAGCCTAGGCGACAGTGGCAAGGAAAACACTCCAGATCTAGGAAAAACCTTGGGGATACCAAGACTCAAAAGGACCCAACCTCCTTGGGCGCGTAGATGATAAATCTAAGAGCGAACTAAAGTCATGGAGTCAAAGTTCGAAAAATGTGAGTATTCACATCAACATTAGTTGGCCCGGGTATGATGATAAATCTAAGAGCGAACTAAGGTCATGAGTCATGGCGAATAAAATTGAATTATGCACAGTGGGCTCCAGCAGATGAACATCAATGTGTGGGTCGGACTGCTTGGAACACAGCTCGGAAGAAAACGAAAATGTAATTTAGTTATTGATTAAGAGCACAGTAGTGTTTATTAACAATCACTTATCCATGTCAATCACTGATGCCTAGTGTATCATTAGACTCCGGCAGCATTACTATAGCAGCATAGCTAGAAAGAGGAGAACTTTTAGGAAACAAGCCAAGAGGGATCACATGAGATCATTGGCAATCGCTCACGAGCTGCAAGAAGACAGCAACCCAACGTCTTCTGATCACCTAAGACTCTTTGACTAATGAACCCCCACCTGCCCTTATTCTAATCAAGGTGCACGAGTCAGACATCAGGCCGAAGCCCAATGCAGCCAGACCCGCCCCACTCGACAACTTACTCTGCGCGACACTCCCGGCTAGCCGACAAGGCATGCAGGACAGACTGACTCCCGACTCCGGCCCCAGCGCCCCGCATGCAACCTGGTCTAAATCTAGTCAAAAGCCTGCGTAATAGGTATGTCTTTTAGCCTAGACTTAACAACTTTGAAGTTGTCTGAATCTCGAACGAAAGTGGGAAGTTTATTCCATAGTTGGGGGGCCATGTCTGAGAAGCCTTTCCCCCCTTTCCCCCGGCTGTGCCTTTTTAATTCTATCTAGTAACTAAAAGAAGTCCCTGCACCCTGCGAACGAAGTAGACGAGTTTGGATTTGTAACAAACTCTAAGAGGTCACTCAGAATAATGTGGGGCCAGGCCTGTAGAGCTTTATAAGTGATAAGAAGTATTTTGGGTAATACTTTAAGTCCAAACGATCTCTCACAAGAGGTACACTACCCAAAGTAGCCTCTGTTTGAAGAACATGGCATAGGGGAAGGCCCTTTTATGTCCCTCTTGTGATAAAACCAGTGTTTAATCAGGACCCCACCTGTAATCATTAGCAGAACTTTTTGGCAGCTATCCCACATTCTTATCTGGTTGCTTTATGTATAAGTATATGTAATGGAAAGGAAGGAAAGAAGGAAGCCGGGGCTGAGGAAGCTCATCAAATACAGGTTTATTTTCATTTCAACTAAAAAGTCATTTATTTACCATAAACAGAAATCAAATGAACCTCTTAGTTTTAAAACTTTATTAAAACTTCCTGCTCCAGGTGAGGCTCGAACTCACAACCTCGGCATGGCTTCAGTCGTACTGCTGTATAAGTACCGCGCGCTAACCGATTGCGCCACTGGAGCTCCTGCTGAAGGCGTTTGATGGGAGCTGACAGGATCAGATAAATATTTTGTCAGCACCAACAGCTCCTAAAGAGTCAAAGTGATTTGAAACAGGAACCTATTTCTAATTCTCCTATGGGAAAACACCTAGCTTATTATGTTTAAGATAAATGAAGAAATAAGAGTGTAGAAAGACAGAGAAAGGGAAGAAAGAACGAGGAGCAACAAAAACAGAAAGGAGGAAAGACATAGAGGCTAGAAGAAGGAAATTAAAAGGAAGATTCAGGTTTTCTTGTTATTGTCAATTCCAGGTGTAGAGACAGTCGATTAAAACTGCAAGCATCAGTCACACCACCATGTTGAGTAAAGAAAGAAAGAAAAAAAGAAAGAAAGAAAGAAAGAAAAAAAGAAAAAAAGGAAGGAAGGAAGGAAGGAAGGAAAAAAGAAAAAAGAAAGAGAGAAAGAAAGAAAGAATGAAAGAAAGATAAAATAATGAAGAATAATTACAAGACTAATAAATATCAATTCCTTATTAATGATTATTTTATTGGGCTCTTTTTGCTGCATGATGTTTTGCTGCTATCCACATTTCTATCTGGGTGCTTAATTTTTTATATTTTTTTATATTTTATATTTATACTTTATTTTTTGTCTATGAGTATATTAGATGGTAAGTTAACAACCTGTTCTTTGTTTGAGAGAATATATATTTATTTATTTTAGTTCTTTGCATATATTTACTTATTTCTCTAAGTTGCCCATTAATTAATTAATTAATTAATTTTTTATTGATTCATTTTAAGTCCTCATATATTTAAGTATTTACTATTTTTTTTGTTTTTATATTTAGTTTGTTTCTTATTTATTTGTGTGTTTGTTTGCTTTATTTAATTCCTAATTTTATTATTTATTAATTTTATAAATATACATTTTAATTATATGTATTTACATTATTTCCTCATATGTTTAAGTATGTTTTAATTATTCATTTGTTTGTTTCTTTATTTATTTACTTTCTTATTTGTTTTAGTTCCTTATTCATTTATTTATTTATTTATTTTATTTTAGTTAGTTCCTCATACATTTAACTATTTGTTTTTGTATTTTATTAATTTATTTTGTTTGTTTCTTAATATATTGAGTGTTTTTAATTTTCGTTGCGGTGGTTGCTTATTTCTCCTTTTGTCGCGTGAGGGTTTCTGTGGTTTTTTAATTCCTAATTGATTTAATTTTGTTTGTCTTAGAGAGAGCAGAATCTTTACAGGAGGCTTCAGGAAATCAGGGTTTAGTGACATCATTTTATAAACTTTTCTGCTCCAGTGATGTCGGTGGGGAACTCACGACCGGGGGGGGGGCTCGGCAGGGCTCCAGTCGTACTGCTGTATAAGTACCACCGGGGCGGGGGGCCTGCATCGCTCTCTCACCCGATTGCCGCCACTGGAGCTTCTGTTTGATCGGGTGGGGGGTGCAGTGGGTTTAACATACTGGACTGTGGGGTTCCTATCCCACTGCCCATGGAAACCATGTTGCCACAGGATGTCCTGCACATATCCGCTGGACTGTTAGTGTCCCTCATATCACAACTAATTGGTGGCCACCTGTTGTATGCGGTGGATCCCAGATCATCACACCACATTGGGCCGCGCTGTTTTCCTTTAAACGGGCATGTCTTCCAATCCGGGGGGGGGGGAGGGGGAGGGCCGGGCGGAGCGCAAGCAAAGGGGGGGGGCCCCGACAAGATGCGTGAGTCTGATGTCTCTATTCTCTACGCCCGTTATCGTCCCTGCATATCTCTGTCACGCGCAGGGAGGGGGGGGGAGGCAAAAACAGAGCTGGATTCATCATAAGACGTACAGTTTTCTGTTCATCTGTGTGTGTGTGTGTGCTGTGTGTGTGTGTGCTGTGTGTTGTGTGGTGTGTGTGTGGTGTGTTGTGTGTGTGCCCCATAAACCACTGCTCCCAACATCCTCCTAACAGCTAGGTCAGGAATGGCTGCTTAATCGGAGGCATTCATCAAAACCACCATCCTTCTTCTCTACGTCCATCTGCTCACCTCTCAAGCCTGTCCCTGGGAAAATACCTTTGAGTGTGAGTCGACGATATCCCTCACCAAAAGGTAACACTACCCAAAAAGTACGCCTCTGTTTGAAGACACACTATGGGGAAGCCCTTTTATGCCTCTTGTGGTGAGACCCCAAGTGGTCAATCAACCCCACTGTAAATCATTTACAGATCTGTTAGGCAGCTATCCCACATTGCTGCTAGTTGCTTTATTTTTGTCATTTGAGTATATAAGACAGTAATGAGCAGGCTGTCCTTTGTTTGAGAGTAGTGTGGAACGTCTTCAAACTTCCTGCTCCAGGTGAGGCTCGAACTCACAACCCTCAGCATGGCTTCAGCTGTACTGCTGTACAGTACCGATTGTACCACGGGAACCTTCTGATGCTGGGTTTGCATGGAAGGTCTTTCTGCTTTTTTTCACGAGTTGGCATCTAGCTGTTGGTTTGTGATAGAGCGTCCCACTGTGTGGTTATATTAGATACTAAAAAGCCACAAAATAATCAACACAGGATTAGGATAGCTATAGGAAATTAAAATCAAGAAAGAAAATAGATAAACTTTCAACCTACAACTCTTTCCAAGTTAATTTTAAAAGAAGAAAGAAAAAAGAAAACGATTGAGAGAGAAAAATGAAAAAGGAAACAATAACGAAACACCGAAGTAAGGATGGACGGAAAGAAATAGCAAAAAAAATAAAAACAAATAAAAATAAAAAGAATGTAGGTAATGTTGGAAAAGAAACACGAACCTAAAGAATGAGAAAAGAAAAGGAAAACTTTGAAGAAGGTAGGGAAAAGATAAATGATAAAGAAGAGACAGTAAAAGAAAGAAAGAAATGAGGAAATACAGAAGGACGAAAGGAAGAAAAAATGAAGAACACCGGCATCCTTGGTGATCTCTTTATTTTTCATTCCACTAAGAAATAATTTATTTAATGTAGCAAAATCAAATGAACTTCCAAATGTAAAACCTTTATTAAAAATTCCTGCTTCCAGGTGAGGTTCGAACTCACACCTCGGCATGGCTCCAGTCGTACTGCTTTAAAGTAACCATACATCCTTACCCCCCTGGTCTCTCTCCCCTCTTGCGCCACTGGAGCCCTTGAATGGTACTGTTTGGTGGTGCCAGGTGGTTAAGATACCTGACTGTGGGTTCAAATCCCACTACCACCAAGCTGCCACTGTGGGATCCATCCCTGAGCAAAGGCCCTTAAAGCACACTTAAATTAATTAATACATGGGAAACTAAGAAGAGAAATATGTACGTCCTCATATATTTAAGTATTTTACTAATTTTTTTTGTTTTTTATATTTAGTCTGTTTCTTATTTATTTCTGTGTTTTGTTTGCTTATTTAATTCCTAATTTTATTATTTATTTATTTTAAAATACACATTTTAATTATATGTATTTACATTATTTTCGTCATATATTTAAGTTTAATTATTAATTATTAAGTACTTTCTGAATGGTACTGTGGGGGGTGGTGGTTGCAGTGGGTTAACATACTGGACTTTGAGTTCAAATCCCACTTCTGCCAGCTGCCACTGTGGAGTCCCTGAGCAAAGGCCCTTAAAGCACACTCTTGGATGTTAGCTGAATCTGTTCATCTGGACATCAGGTTTTGTCGGAGAAACTGTTTCATCGCTCATCTAAGAAGTGGCTTCTTCATCTCAGCTAGTTGGAAAACCTTCCCCAATCTTATATACGCACCTTTGGGACCACAAAATGGGGGACCGGTGATCAGTTTTTAATAATGCATATAGCCATATCCATTAATGACAATGGCCACGTGTGCCCACTCACACAGGACTGGGAGAAAAAAAAGCGCTGAGTGGCGGCGTTGTTAGATGGGTGAAGAGGAGTCCTCTGAGGCCTCTCCCTCGGTTCAGGGAGCTCCCTTTTTATAAAATGGATTGGCTTCTTTGCTACTCCGCGTTCCAACCATCTTCCTTCCTCCTCCCTATCGGGATCGCCTTCCCCAATCCTAGTGGATCTCAGACATGCTGTATATCAGATTTCCACTAGCTGGAGATTGAAGAAGTCACTCTTAAACAAAGATTCAAGCTTCTGGTAATTAGCAAAACGCACTATTTTTTGCCTTCTTGTGGTGAGACCAAGTGTCCAATCGACCCCGATCTGTTTTGCAAAGCTTTCGCACATTTTTTATCTGGTTGCTTTATTGTTTGTCAATATGCTAATATTATAAGTAAGTAAGCAGTCTGTCTTTGTTTTGAGAGTAGTGTGGTAACGTCTTAAACCTTTCCTGCTCCAGGTGAGCTCAATCACAACCTCGGCATGGCTCCAGTCGACTGCTGTAATAAGTAACCGCGTGCTAACCGATGCGCCACTGGATCTTCAGTGGTTTCTGCATGGGGTGGGGGGTGCAGTGGTTAAAAATACTGGACTTGGGTTCCTATCCCACTGCCATGAAATATGTGGCCACAGGATGTCCTGCACATATCGGTCGCTGGACGTTATGTCCCCTCATATCACTACTAAGGGTGTCCGACTGTCATAATGTACTGGTTTTTTTTTTGTTTAGCAGTTTTTACCTTTGAACTGTTTGAATTTCCATTGGCATCTATCGATATATAGTAGGTTTTTACAACATCTTAATCATTCTTTCCTTCTCGTACAGGCGGATTATATATTTTTTTTTTTTGCGCTAATCTTTATTTAGTACTTTACAGGTATCCGGCTGTGTTTTTGCAGTCATTAGCTAATTACCAGATTTGCGTCTTCTCTTCTTTTGCAGTAGTGTGGTGTTTTTATAACTTTTTTTAACAGTCTTTGTTTTCCCACCTGCTTTCCGGAGAACTATTAGTTTTTTGTGACTTTTGTATTGACTTAACTTGTATTAACGCTTTAAATCAAGCATTGGCATTGGACCATTCGGCTGCAGCTTAACCATCTCTTCCTCGGCACCCACAACACAACACCCGAAGCTAAGTACCTTTAATTCATTAATTGTACTAACATGGCTTCTGCTGTGCTTGTTCCTTTGCCGAGTGTGGCATGTTTAGCTATTCTTTCCTCGTCATCAGTGTAATTTTACTTTGTGATAGGTGTAGTCTTGTAGCCAGTCTGACGAGAAGATGTAGTTTTAGAGGGGCGCTCCAGACATTCAAGAAGGCTAGCTCAGCTCCTAGCTTAGCAGATCTGGAATGCCAAAGGCGAAGTTAGAGCCCAGCCCAGCAGAGTCCTCTCGCAGCAGGCCAAGTGGGTGACGGTTCGGCGACGTAGTACCCGAAGCTAGTCACGAGAGCACCACTCTTTACCTGTTCCGGTTCCACGGTTTGGCCTCCCAGTGAAACACCCACTGAGCAGCCTGTAATAGCTCTGGTCTAGGTGACTCTATTTATGACACATGAACTTGGCTACCCCCCTTTAAGGGAACACCACACTAGAGTTCCTGTACCTTCCCCGAGCCAGAATGCCCGGACTTTGTAACGAGTCTTAGTGAACTCGAGAGCCGCAGATTCTCCTAGGAAGTTTATTCATGTAGGGGCTAATGATATAAATACCGCCTTCGTCAGTCAGAGGTTACTAAGGCTAATTTTTGTAGAGGTGGTTAGTGTGGGCGAAGGCGATGCCCGTGCTGTAGTCTGCTCTGGCCCCATCCCAATGCGGCGAGGTGACCAAGCCTCAGCAGTTTATGGTCGCTGAACTAACTGCTGGCTGTCCAAGTGGTGCTCTGAAACCAACGTGGGCTTTATAGCAACTGGAACAGCCTTGAGGTAAGCCTGGGCCTTTTAGGAAATTGGACGGTGTCCATCCCACTCCTCGGGAGGGTGCTGCCTCTCATCTCCTGCAACATTGCCCATAGTCTTATGACCCGATTGGTTAGGGGCTGACTTCCAGAGCAGGGGTCAGGCAGCATACAGACCGGCTTAACCAACTGTCTGCTGGTAGCCATGCACCGTCACCCAGAACCCACATTATTGAAACTGTGTCTGTTACCCGCATCTGTCCTAAACGTAAACGCTCTCAAAAAGTCTGTTTTAATAACCTCATTAGTATAAACAGCTTCACTCAAGCTGCTTCCGCCATCAGCTCCAGCCCCATCATACCCGGGCCACTTAATGCCGATGTGCATACTTCACATTTTATTCGAACTTTGACTCCGTGAATTTAGCTTCGCTCTTAGATTTATTATCTACACCGCCCAAGGAGGTCTGGTCCCTTTTTGAGTCTTGGTCCTCCTAAGGTTTCTTCCTATAACACTCAGGGAGTTTTTCCTTGCCACTGTCGCCCTAGGCTTGCTCAATTTAGGATTAGCCGTAGTTATTAGAAGATAATCTAAACTTGTAAAGTTGCTTTGAGACAATGCTCCATTGTAAAAAGCCCTTTATAAATAGATCTGACTTGACTTGATATGCGGTAAATCCCCAGATCATCACACCAGCAGTTGGGACAGGATTGAAGCGCTCACCACGAGGCCTCCATACTCGAACTCGATTGTTGTCGGATCCCAAACAGAAGCTGGATTCATCAGTAAAGATGATGCGGTTCTGTTCACCGTGTGTGTGTGTGTGTGTGTGTGTGTGTGTGTTTGCCCCCATAAAACCACTGCTCCCAACACCTCCTAAGAGCTAGGTCAGAACTGCTTCTCTCCGTCCAGTGATGCTCCCCCTCTCAAAGCCTGTACACTGGAGAAAATGCCTTTGAGTGTAGAGTCGGACGATCTCTCACCAAGAGGTACACTACCCAAAAGTAGCCTCTTTTTAAAAAGCAGCGCTAGAGGGGAAGCATGTCTTGATGCATGCTCAATAATAGGTAAGAAAATCCCAGAAGTTGAATCTGTTCATCTGGACATAAGGTTTTGTCGGAGAAACGTTTCATTGCTCATCTAAGTGGCTTCTTCAGTCTCAGCAGTTGGAAACCTTCCCCAATCTTATATACAGCACCTTTGGGACCACACAATGGGACCGGTGATCAGTTTAATATGCAGATAGCCATATCCATTAATGACAATGGCCACGTGTGCCACTCACACAGGACTGGGAAAGCGCTGTGATGGCGGCGTTGTAAGATGGTGAGAGGAGTACTCTGAGGCCCTCTCCTCGGTTCAGGGATGGACGCTCCCTTTTTATAAAAATGGCTTCTTCTACTCCACGTTCCAACCATTCCTCCCTATCAAGGATCGCCCTTCCCCAATCCTAAGTGGATGGCAGACATGCTCTATAACAGATTGGGGAAGGTTTCCAACTAGCTGAGACTGAAGAAGTCACTTAGATGAGTGACCAAACGTTTCTCCCACAAAACCTTATGTACAGATGAACAGATTCAACTTCTGGTATATAACAAAAGCACTTTTTTTTCTTCTTGTGGTGAGGCCAAGTGTCTAACCAGACCCCACCTGTAATCATTTACAGATCTGTTTTGCAGCTATCCCACATTGCTGTCTGGTTGCTTTATTTTTTGTCAGTGAGTATATAAGACAGTAAGTGAGCAGTCTGTCCTTTGTTTGAGAGTAGTGTGGTAACGTCTTAAAACTTCCTGCTCCAGGTGAGGCTCGAACTCACAACCTCGGCATGGCTCCAGTCGTACTGCTGTATAAGTACCGCGCGCTAACCGATTGCGCCACTGGAGCTCATGTTTATAACACAGGATAGAAGAGTCCAGAGTTCAGTTCTTCTTTAATTAAGCCACAGCGTTAAGCAGGAATTAAGAGAATCGATTCTGCAACCTGTAACCAGAGAAGAGAATCAAACCTGAATCCTGTAGCTGTGCAAAATTAAAATGAATAAATAT
This sequence comes from Ancistrus triradiatus, assembly GCA_025084515.1. NCBI lineage: Eukaryota > Metazoa > Chordata > Actinopteri > Siluriformes > Loricariidae > Ancistrus > Ancistrus triradiatus. Next base: position 22,845 of record JAJAGP010004841.1, on the reverse strand, counting down.
TTATGAAAAAATTAATGAAATAAATACTAAATACTAAATATAGATAAAGTCTAAACAGGAATTAAAAACATTTTCCTCTTAAACTAATTGTTTTTCGCTGTGGGTTTTACCCCTCTAGCGGTCAGAACAGGTTACTGTAATCTGAGCCTATGCATTTCTGCATTTATTTTTTGTGTTTTAACATCTAATTTTATACATATATTACAGCACATTTACTAATATGAACATTTTAAAGATTTATTTGTGAATTTGTATATTTGTAACCATCTATATATAGGTGTATTTTTGAGATTTTACATATTTATTTTTGCATTTTTTTGATTGAATGACAGTCAACGTCTTTATGAAATGTTAACACACACACACACACACACACACACACACACACACACACACGTATATATCTTGGTCCTTCACGTTTATAATCCGCTGAAATATTTAGCACATTTAAGATGTTTAAGTATGTTTACAGGATCTACATATATCTACTTATTTATTTGATTATTTACTTAAAGTTCTAAGTTATTCATTTCTCACATACTTATTTTTAATTTATTTGTTTTATTGCCTTGTATATTTATTTATTTATTTATTTATTTATTTGACTTCCTGTTGTACTTCTTGTTTTATTTACCCATGTATTTATATTTGTTTCTTTGTTTTGTTTTATTTTTAATTTTTCTTCTTCATATTTATCTTTCATTTTTTAATTACTTAGTTGTTTGTTTGTTTGTTAGAGCTTTTCTTTCTTTTAATTTACTAATTTATTTATTTAATTATTGTAGTATTTATTTATTTAATGAGTTAGTTTATTATATTTTTTCATAATTTATTTATTCATATTAATTCCTTATTTATTTGAGTGTTGGTTTGTGCATTGTAATTCTTTATTTATTTATTCATTGATTTATTTTAGCTCTTATTTAATATCTCTGTGTTTGTTTGTTTGTTTGTTTGTTTTCGTTCTTTATGCATTTATTTTTGTTTGAGTTACAAATATTTTTAAGTATTTATTTGTTAGTTTTATTTACTTATTTATGTAGTTTTAACTATTTATTTATGTATTTACTTAACTTTATATTTAGTTAGTTAGTTCCTCATACAAAATAAGTATTTATTTAATTTTATTTTTGTTTTATTTTTTGTTTTACTTTATTTGTTTTTGTTTGTTTGTTTATGTATGTATTTATTTTACTATGGATTTAGTTTGTTTTTCATATATTTAAGTATTTATTTTTCATGTATTCATTTTATTGTTTATTTATTTATTTATTTATTTATTTTGGATACTCATATATTTAAGAATGTATTAATGTAATTCATTATTTATTTGTTTGTTTTTAATTTATTTATTGTGTACTTATATTATATATTTATTACTTAATTAATTAATTTTTGTTTTTCATATATTGAAGGATTTATTCATTTTAATTCCTTATTCATTTGTTTGTGTATTTTTATTTTTTATTTTTTTGTATGTCTGTCTGTATGTATTTATTTATATTTTGTAATTTCTCATGCAGAGCTCCGTTTGGTCCATCCGGGTCTTCTTGTTCCTGATCGCGTAGCTGGGCTGTAGGAGGGCGTGGTGACGTCACGGTCGGTGGAGGAATGGCGGCTGTGTGTGTGTTTGAGTGAGTGAGTGAGAGTGTGTGTGTGTATGTGAAAGAGGGAGGAGAAGCCTGAAAACTTTACGGTATCTCTCACACCGCGCTCACACTGTAACGCCGTCTCCTCTCGCGCACAGCGGCTTGTCTCGTGACGGCGGGGTGAGGGCGCGCGCGGTGTCCGTTATTATAACCGGTGCGGATATGAGCTGTGCTAAGCTAACTCCTAACTTTGGGTAGCGCGTGAGGGCTGAGCTCGCGCCGGAGCTAGCAGCGCTGCTGGAGGTCCGGTGACACGCTTCGTTTCTTACCCTGAGCCTCTGTGAGAGTTTTGGGGGAATAAAGCGAGCTTAACGGCGGGAGGAGGAGCGGTGCAGGCTGTCACACGGCGGTCCGGGGCAGTGAGGCAGCGTTAGCGGGCTAGCTGCAGTTAGCATTGTTGTGTGCAGGATGGAGAGTTTGACGCTGAGCGAGCTCGAGCAGAGGTACTACTCCGATCTCTTCATCTACTGCGATGTGGAAAACACCAAGAAAGTGGCTTCAAATAACAAAGTTCTGGAGCTGTTCCGGGCCGCTCAGCTCTCCAACGACGTGGTGATCCAGGTAAGGAAACCAGAGCATCATAACATTACAGTAACATCATCATAACATCACTGTAATGTCTCCATAACATCATCATAACATATCCAAAACATTACTGTAAAGTCTCCAGAACATATCCAAAGCATTACCTTAATGTCTCTATAACATCATCAGAACATATTCAAACATTATCATAACATATCCAAACATTATTATAACATTATCATAACATATCCAAAACATTACCATAATGTCTCTAAACCATCATCATAACATATCCATAACATTCCTGTAACATCACCATAACATATGCAGAAGACTGTAAAGTCTCCATAACATCATCTTAACACATTCAAAACATTATCATAACATCATCAGAACATATCCAAAGCATTACCTTAATGTCTCAATAACATCATCAGAACATTATCATAACATATCCAAAACCTTACCATAACGTATTCCTAATTGTTCAATAGCGTTACCATAACATCCTACGGTTCTCTCCAGTACATTACCATAACATCATCAGAGCGTCTCCATAACATAGCCCCAGCATGCCTTTGACCTCACTCTGTCATTGTAACTTACAGAACATTGACATAACATTAACTATAACATCTTCCTAATCTCATCAGAGCATCACTGGAATATAACCACACCGTCATAACGCATCCATAAGCTCTCCATAACATCATCCTAACATAGGGACGTCATCATAACATGTTCATAACATAACCCTAACATAAGAATATCATCGAAACATATCCATAACAATATCATAACATTAGAAGACCATAACAAATTCATAACATTATCTTAACATTAGAACGTTGTCATAACATGTTCATAACATTATCTAAACATATCATCATAACATGTTGATAACATAAGAATGCCATCATAACAGATTCATAACATTATCCTAACAGAAGAATATCATCATAACATTAGAACATCATCTTAACATGTTCATAACATTATCCTAACGTAAGAATGCCATCATAGCGTTCATAACATTGTAACGCCTCCATAACATCATCCTCATTTAAGAATATTGTCATAACATGTCCATGCCGTTATCTTGACACTAGAAAATTATCATAACACAATACTATAACATCACCCTAATGTAGGAGCATCATCATCATAACATGCAGTGTAACAATCATCCTAATGTAGGAGTATCATTATAACATCATCCCCAATCTCTCAGTAACATCATCTTAACGTAGGACCATCATCACATCATCCTCCCAAATCATAACATCTCTATCATTATACATCATTATACTGTAGGAACAACATAACGGCACACCAGCATCCGAACATCTTCATAAAATCACCGCAGTGTGTTCATAACCCTGTCCTAACATATTCATAACATCATCATAACATCACCACAACGTCTTCATATCATCCTAACACATTCCTAGCATCCTAACATATTCATAACATGACATCATCATAACATCACCATACCATATTCATAACAACATCCTCACATATTAATAGCACCATAACTATTGCATGACATCTTTATCTAATGCACTTACTTGTACATTTGTGTTATGTTAAGTTTTTATCTCTGAAGTTCTCAGATTATGTACACGTGTTTGTTTAGATGAAGCTTTGTAGGAAATTGTAAGAACATGTCAAACCAAATCCGAGAGCCTGATGAGAAATCCTTCATATTTAGCCCACAGAACAAGACAAACAGCATAAAGCTCCTGTATGTGGCCCGTAACAGGTCACTGGGTGTAACATGTTTTGAGAGAGGCCGGGCCGTGAGCTACACAGGACAGGCTCTCAGAGTGCAGTCACGCGCTCACTTCTACAGCAAATAACAGGAAGCTAGTTTTTAACAGATACCACTGCGTTGTGTTTTTTTTGTGTGTCAAGACTGGCAACGTCAAACCTTCAAAACTGCTGACTTAACAGAAAGTGTGTGGTTATGAGAGGGCAGGCATGCTGAAGAAAACATTACCGCACTGCGAAGTGACATGATTCTACATTATTCTCCATTCATGTCCTGGTGTAATTCACCCAGATAAAACTAATTCTAACCACCTTTGCTCCCCAGAAGACCACAGATTTCCTAATCTGCAGGTCTAATCCTTATAGTCCTTGCATGGTTTTGATGTTTCAAAAATTCAAAAATCTTTGAATGCTGCGTCTAAAGCGACTGTGTTCACTAGATATATGAAGTAGAATTAATTGTGTTGCTGGTTTAGGCTGAGTGTTGATGTGTATACAGAACAGCTTCAGCTCTGGGATGTTTTCGGGTTTCCTCACGTGAACGGCGCTCTACTGGTCCTTCCACAGCATTTCTATCGGTTTAAGGTCCGGACTTTGACTTGGGCCGTTCCAAAACACAAACTTTACTAGAAAGCGCTTCCATCCAGTCCCTGTGAGCTTCATCACCATCATTCTCCAGCCTTTCAGTTCTTTTCCACCAGATCTTTCCTTTAATATCCATGTTTTTAGAGGCAGCCTGTTGCTCCTCCTATAAGCTCTTCTCTTCCTCTGTTCTGCCCGACAACGAGCTCTGATTGGTCAGCCTGATTATGAAGCAGAAATTAGAACCGGCTGCGATTAAACATTTTGCGCAGCGTCGGACGGCGGTCATATACGTGTGCTGTCCTTCAAAACTTGACCTGCGTTTTTCTATCCATAAAAATCAGACTTTAACCGGAAGGTTCTACTTTGCTTTATTGAATTTATTATTGTTTTTTTCGTCACGTCCTCTGCTCTTTAATCTGCTTGTCTGAAGTGCTCGGGGCGAAGCCACACGCTAAGTTTGTGTTTGTGGCGAGCGTGAGCCTTTGTTCCCTAAGCTCCATTTGCTTGCCACCTGCTTTAGTCTTCTCTCTCTGTCTCTCGCTCTCGCTCTCGCGCCCGCGCCCGCGCCCGCCCAAATGTTAACCTTTTGTCTTTTTTCTCTTCTCTACACCGTGCTGTTGGTGATGCACCGAAATCCCAGCTGAACAAACGTGTATTACAAACTACCCTTCAGTTTTGGATAGTAATCAGTATTTTTTTATATCTTTAGAAATAGAACAAATTAACTACGCTAAATGGACAAAAGTATTGGGACATGCCTCTGAATCTGAATCCAGGTGTTCTTTCAGTCCCATTATCACTGGTGTATACAATCCAACACCTGAAGGTCATGAGGTCTGCCTTTATACACTGCTGCAGCCAATACCTGCAGACTGCCAAACCTCCTCTGGAAAGTGAACATCAGCACCAAAGCTGGGGCACCGGGGGCTCCATGCTGCATGGGGTTTAATACGGGGCGAGCAGCTGCACAGAAGCATGATGGAGTATCTAGATGAACTAGAAATGAGATTGACAGCCAGACCCTCTCGTCCAACATCAGCGTCTGACCTCACAAGCACTCTTCTGAAATGAAGGAATGGGTGACAGTTCCTACAGTCACAGTCCAAAATCCCTTAGAAAGCTTTCTGAGAAGAGTGGAAGATCTGTTAGAGCTGCAATGTAATATGGACCCACTCCATATCAGTGCCTATGGCGTAAGAATGGGACTAACCCCGGGCCTCCATATCAATGCCTATGGATTTAGGAGGTGTAATGTGGAGGTGTCCCGATACTTTTGTAATTATAAAGTAGTATGAAAAGGTGTTTGTCCCCTTCCTGATTTCCTATTTTTTTGCATGTTTGTCACACAAGTGTTTCGGAACATCAAACCAATTTAAATTAGTCAAAGACAACACAAGTAAACACAAAATGCAGTTTTTAAATGAAGGTTTTTGTTATTAAGGGAGAAAAAAAATCCCTGTGTGAAAAGTGATTCCCCCCCACCTGACAAGTGAAGGACACCAAAAGATCCTTAACAGCTACATACCATGCTGAGATCCAAAGAAATTCAGGAAAAATTGAGAAAGAAAGTAATTGAGATCTATCAGTCTGGAAAGGGTTATAAAGCCATTTCTAAAGCTTTGGGACTCCAGCGAACCACAGTGAGAGCCATTATCCACAAATGGCCAAGACATGAAACAGTGGTGAACCTTCCCAGGAGTGGCCGTCCGACCAAAGGCGCATTACCCCAAGGGCGCAGCGACGATTCATCCAAGAGGTCACAAAAGACCCCACAACAACATCCAAAGAACTGCAGGCCTCACTTAAGAACAGTTAAGGTCAGTGTTCATGCCTCCACCATAAGAAAAAGACTGGGCAAAAATGGCCTGCATGGCAGAGTTCCAAGACGAAAACCACTGCTGAGCAAAAAAAACATTAAAGCTCATCTAAATTTTTTCCAGAACACGTCTGATGAGCCCCCCAAGGGACTTGTGGGAAAACATTCTGTGGACTTGACGAGACAAAAGTTGAACTCTTTGGAAGGTGTGTCCCATGAATCTGGGGTAAACGTAACACAGCATTTCAGAAAAAGAAATTGAAGCAAGAAGTAAACATTTGGTGGTCCCGGTTGGTAGTGTGTGGTCTGGGGCTGTTTTGTTGCTGCAGGACCTGGAAGGCTTGCTGTGATAAATGGAACTATGGATTTTGCTGTCTACCAAAAAATCTTGAAGAATAATGTCCAGCCTTCTGTTGGTGACCTCAAGCTGAAACGAACTTGGGTTCTGCAGCAGGACAATGATCCAAAACACACCGGCAGGTCCACCTCTGAATGGCTGAAGAAAAACCAAATGAAGACTTTGGAGTGGCCTAGTCAAAGTCCTGACCTGAATCCTATTGAGATGCTGTGGCCTGACCTTAAAAAGGCCGTTCATGCTGGAAAACCCTCCAGTGTGGCTGAACTGCAACAATTCTGCACAGATGAGTGGCCAACATTCCTCCACAATGCTGTAAAAGACTCATTACAAGTTATCCAAACGCCTGGTTGCAGGTGCTGCTGCTAAGGGCGGCCTAACCAGTTATTAGGTTTAGGGGGCAATCACTTTTTCACACAGGGCCATGTAGGTTTGGATTTTTTCTTCATTGATCATAAACACCTTCATTAAACTGCATTTTGTGTTTGCTTGTGTTGTCTTTGACTAATTTAAATTGGTTTGATGTTCCGAAACACTTGTGTGACAAACATGCAAAAAAATAGGAAATCAGGAAGGGGGCAAACACTTTTTCACACCACTGTAGTGTATATGTGGTTATGAAGTATTACTAAAAGAACTGTATGTGCATGTCTGGCTCACCTCAGGTTGGTTTAGACTCATGCCACATGAAGAACGTGCCCCAGTTGTTCTTTGTGGGTGAAATGTTCTAACCTGTAGCTTCCGTTTCAGATTACTGAGCTCTGCGGCGCGACTCGGCTCGGACATTTTGGCAGAAGCCAGTTCTACATTGCTCTGAAGCTCATCGCCATAGCCCAGTCCGGACTGCCCCTTCGCGTAGAGAGCCTGAACACGGGTAAGCCCGTCGGTCAGACGTGAATATGACGTGTTTAAGGCAGATTTTTCTTTCCTGTTATGATTCTTAAGCCTATGGCCATTAAAGCGAACTAATGCTGATCGGATGGACGTTAAGCGGCGTGCCCCTGTAACAGAGGACACAGACCTGTAATAATAATATAGTTACTGATAATGAGCTTTATTTATAATTAAGGTACTGGGATGGGACTTTGTCTGGCTCTATTGGTTATGATACTGGACGATGGACCACAAGGTCCAGGGTTCAAATCCCACCTTTGCCACTGTTTGATCTCTGAGCAAGACCTTTAACCCACAGCAGTTTGATTATCGTTATGGAATAATTCCTGAAAGTATTGAGGTATCACTTCTGTCACTGTCATAGCCCCTATTCTTACCCAAGAACAATGGGATAATCAGGAACGCTGCTGCAATATGAAAGCCATCCCTCTGTTTTGGAGATTTTCTGAAGCGATTCTGTACTGCGCCTGAAAGCTTTTCCTACGTTGAAGAACAAAGAGCAGACAGAGGTTGAAGTAAGCAGGAAATAAGGGCATCCCTGCAGGCATAAAGATACTGTAAGAGGCCGGAGCATGAGTCAACAGGAAATTGCAAGAAGGACAGAGCAGCCTGAAGCGCAGATATAGAGGCTAGAACTGTTTCCTTCTGCTGCTAAAACGTGAGAAGAGGATGAGTTCGCTTAGTTCGAGGGGTAATTGGAAGTTTATCATAAGTCCATCATAAGTTTAATATAGTCTGTACTGTATCATAGAGGAGCCGGTACCCAAAATCATAACACAAAGCTTAGTTTGTAGTAAAGTGTCGAAAAATACCATGTCATTTAGTGAGTCATGGATTGAAAGTGAAAAGAAAAAGAAAAACACTTACTCTATCGTTGAACTCAGGGCCCTAGCAGAGCTGCTAAGGATTCAGTTCCTGATTTGCTTTCAAGTGGCGCTTAAGTAACCCTTTGTAGGACCCATGGAGATTGATTTGCACTGAGAATGCAGTACTGTAGGTGTAAAACTAAAGAAAAACACGACAGACACAGCGCAGAGCTGCACTGACAGAGGTATTGTGAATCTGAATCACTGTGTACCGAATCGTGAATCGAATTTCATCTGAATCGAGTCACGCGGTTCAACTCATACCAGTTTCGGCAAGTGCGCCGAGAACCGGGAACAATTTTTCTAGTCAGAATGAGTCTAGAAACATGTGTGACAAGTTCCGAGGTGGCCGAGTACCTCTGTGCTATCTAAATGATATGCATGTGCTATATTATATTGTAATGTTTAGGGAATAATGACTGGGTAAAAGTCAGCAAGTGCTGAAGAGACTGAGGATCTGAGAAACTGCAGGACGATACAGCATATGGAACGCCATTCGGCTCATTATGTCTCCCCTGTTTACCGGAAACAGCGATCAAGACCTTGATTAGGTCCTCCAGCAGACTCTTCACCCCGGCTCATTTGTCTGTCCTTTGTTCGGTTCCTCAGTTAAAGACCTGCCCCTCCCTCGCTTCGTGGTGGGAAAGAACGAGCAGGAGGCCCGACACGCCCCCGTGTACCCAGACTCGGAGAACCAGGGGCCGTACTCCAGCGTGATCCCCAGACCTCCAGGACGAGTCCAGACCAAAAAGGTCTCCGCCCACGAGGCCATCCAGCCCTGTGTGCCCCCTGTAGAGGCCCAGGTCAGTGCACTTCCTGTTCTTCGATGGTTACCTCATAAGCTTAACGTTATAATTACCTCTGTATCAGGGATGTGTACAAAACAACTCTGCAGAGGTCTGTGCTTTTTTTCTTAATGTTTTTTTATGCTTTTAAATCTTATCAATTACTGATAATGGGAAAACTCTGGGTTTAAATGACTCTACTTGGCAACCAGCCAATAAGCTAACAGGAAAACAATATTTCCTACCGTCTAGAAGGATGAAGAATCTTCAAATTCTCCCCAAAAGTGTTTGCTAGCCGTTTGCCTCATTTAATTCCAGGGTTGCCAGATCCCACAAGAGAAACAAGCAGCCAGGTCTATGTTGAACAAGCCCAAAAGAAGCAAATTGGCTGAAAAATAATCCCCAAACAGGCAAACTACTAAAAAAATGATAGCATAACTACTTGATCAGTTAAAAAAATAATAGTTATAACTATAATAATTAGAACCTTAAACTTTAATGGCTGAACAAAATCAACTTGCAGGATTATTGGAGAGAAAGAGAGACGGGATCAGGAAGCCCTACCAAAACAACCTGTAATTACCAATATTTGTAAGAAAAATAAGCCCAAAGTCGCTCAGAATAAGTGGACCGGGCAACCATATTTGATTTGAACAGTGCTAGACGCTTCTAGGACAACCCTGTGAATGCTTGAATAATCGGAACTTTGTGCCCAGTTCTCACAATTTTGGAATCATACTTAGTAAATGAATATTAGCTGCTGGTGTCTAGGGCAAAAAAGGATGTTGCGTACGCTAAAACGAACCTCACGAATTAACTGTGCGCAGTTTTTAATAAACTTTTTTAATGAAAACAGAGCATTAGAACCATGTTCTCTTAACACTAGAATGACTGAAAAAAAAAAGTTTCTGTAAGGCAAGTCGCCGGCTCGCTGGCCCGGGTCTCTGCTTTGAATAGTTGGTGTGGTAATGGCACACCGAGCCCCACATCCACAGAAGCAATGACATTTTCTGTCACAACCTCGACATTTTGAGATATTGGTACGATATGGTTACATTACCCAGAGTTAGAGCACTTGTTCCGTTTCTCTGACAGCAGCCGGACACGACGTCTCCCGTGGTGTCTCCTCACCAGTCCCCGCCCACCTCGCCTCACGCCTGGAGGAAGCACAAGCGACAGGCTAGCGGGGGCGCCGTGGAGCGTCAGGCCGCCGTGGCAGGAGCTGCGTGGCCTCCGTTCAGAGAAGCACAAGCGGGTGCGTACACGATCAGGACATCTAGTGTGTCTGGTGGTGATGGTACGATACCAGCCTTGTCCACTAGGGGCAGACGATTGGTTCTGTATTTGGGTCACTAACATTTTAAGTGGAGCTGCTTTGTGGAAAAGGATGAGATTTTACGTCTCGTCGTAGTACGATTGAGAAAAGCAGCCTGCTGCCCCTAGTGGTGAATGCTGATGTAACACCGGTGTGAAGCTTTAATGCTTTTTTCCACTTGATGAAGGTCCGGTGGCAGGTGACGGGATGTGGTCCGCTCACTCCCCTCCTCCTCCTGTTCAGGAGAACTGGGTCAGTTTTACTGACACTCCCCCCTCCAGCACACTTCCAGCGATGCATCCTTCCTCTGCTCAGGTACGGCCGTGTCCAAGCCGCCGGGTCCGATACGAGCAAGGGCGACTAATCCCGCCCCTCACTGATCCAGCCACTGCTCTTTCTTGTCACTTTAGGAGAGCACGACCGTACGGACGGCGGCGGCGGCTGCGACCACGAACGAGATCCAAAGACAGGCCAGCGGCTACGACGACCCCTGGAAGATCACCGACGAGCAGCGGCAGTACTACATTAACCAGTTCAAGACCATCCAGCCTGACCTGACGGGCTTCATCCCTGGTAAGTCAGAAAACCCGGTGTTAATGCCTCAGAGTAAGCGACGGGTCGGAGGGGACCTTTAGAATTTGTGTTTCCACATAAATATGAGCTTCTAGTAGTAGATAAGGAGAACAAGCTAAACAAATGTGATGGACGTGTTATACTTGGTCATTTATTTATTGGGGAAAATGATCCAGGTTTGCATATTGGGGAAAATCTGAGGATCTAATTGATTGTATATGCAGACATATGGAAAAATCTAAAAGGGTTCACCTAGAGTGGGGCTCGAAAGTTTGTAAACCCTTTTATATCTTTCTATATTTGTTGGGATTTGGGATTTATGATGTTTAGGCTGCTCGGCAGTGTCGCTCCAGGGGGCTTCAGTCTGCTTCTTTCCATAACTGATGACTCACTGTTGTTTCAGGCTCTGCAGCGAAGGAGTTTTTCACCAAGTCCAAGCTGCCAATTCTAGAATTATCTCACATTTGGTAAGTGCTGTGACTGGGCCGTGTTTATGCGCCGCTGACCTCGGGAAAGTCTAAAAATGGATCGCACATGGTAGTGATTCTTTTCGGGGCGCTTTCGTTTTGTTCCTGCTTGTGCAGACTGTCTGTTTTGGTAGCAAAATGCCCCCAGATTAACCCTTAATCCTGCTCTAATAAGCTAACCCCATCTGCGATACTTTACTCTCGTACAGTTCCTGCTAGCGTGGTCACGAGGCTGAGAATGAACTTCCATACGATACTTACGACACCTAAAATGTATTTGTTATTATTATTAATACTATAAACGCATTTTCACACCGAGTCTCAAACAGGCTGCCTCTAAAAACATGGATATTAAAGAAAAGATCTGGTGGAATAGAACTGAAAGGCTGGAGAATGATGGAGTTGTAAGTTGTGAATAAGACACGGCGAAATCTCCGACACGTTCAGAGAAGGGAAATTAAAGAAGGCAAAAGCAGGGGGTTTTCAGAGGGTTTAGACAAAAAATGGGACTGTGGTAGCCTAGTGGGTAAGGTACTGGACTATGGACCAAAAGGTCCAGGGTTCAAATCCCACCTCTGCCAAGCTGCCACTGTTGGGTCCTTGAGCAAGGCCCTTAACCCACAATTGGTTGGATTGTAAGACTGTATCAGTTGTAAGTCGCTCTGGATAAGGGTGTCTGCTAAATGCTGTAAATGTAAATGTGAAATGTAGCGCTCTTGGTGTGAAGGTCCTATAGGAAGGTTTTTACTTGTGTGAAAAGGCCTTTACACTTAAAAAGCCAGTGTGTCTGAGGAGATGTGGCTTTCCATGAAACTAAAAAGCTCTTTCCCTGCAGGGAGCTCTCCGATTTCGATAAAGATGGCGCCCTGACCCTGGACGAGTTCTGTGCTGCGTTCCATCTGGTCGTCGCCAGGAAGAACGGGTATGACCTCCCTGAGAAGCTGCCCGAGAGCCTGATGCCAAAGCTTATCGATCTGGATGATTCGGCAGGTAACCATGGAGCCGAACGGATTAGACTGTGGAACAGGAGTGTTAGAGGATCAGCGTTCATACAGAGCTCTGTGTGTGTGTGTGTGTGTGTGTGTGTGTGTGTGTGTGTGTGTGTGTGTGTGTGTGTGTGTGTGTGTGTGTGTGTGTGTGTGTGTGTGTGTGTGTGTGTGTGTGTCCATTACCGCTCCAGGAGGGCCGGAGCCTGCGCCTGAGGTCGGCTTCTCTGGTTCTCCGGTGGAGGTGACGCCCAATAAGTCTCCATCCATGCCCTCGCTGAACCAGACGTGGCCCGAGCTCAACCAGAGTAACGAGGTTTGCCGCCTGCACCTCATTCTGCCCGTAGGGCCGAGCGTCCGGCTCGGAGTCAGCAGTGTAGCAGCTAACTGTGGGGAGGAACTGCAGCCTTAAAGGCACTGACTTATAGAGTCCCATCAGGACAGACGATCGCTCAGCCAAAAATAATTTTATTTCACTTTTCTAGTATCCAGTTCATATCAGAAATGCCTGCGTTCAAGAGGTACTCTTCCCAAAAGTAGCCTCTTCATAGGGCAGCACTATACAGGTAGCACATTTACGCCCACTAGTGGCAAGACCCAGTGTTTGCATTTCTATTTGGATCTTAATTTTTGCTGCCACCTGCTGGTGGAAAGTAAATTCTTTTTGGCTGAACTGTTGTTTAAAAGCCTTTCAGTTCGTTCTGATCAGGAAGAGGCTGTAGCACTTAGGGAGTGACTTATGTAGTGCAGTAGGCACCGCTCAAACTATTGGCACATCTGGGAAAGCATGGCACGGAGGTCATTGTGGTTAATGTGGTAAATCTCGCACCGTACGAGCAGGATTTCACCCCGAGAACCCATAGATGTGTATAGAATATACAGAGACGCAGCATTGGCTGCCATATTGGTCCTGGCAGCTTCTCATAATAAGCCGAGAATAATCCGAATCCATGCTGACAAAAAAACACGTTAACTTTGCCTGACACTGACACACCCCTCTCTACCGAGATTCAAAGTAACTGGAGTTAAAACGTTTTTCTTTTTGTAAATCAAAAGCCTTGAATATAAAACAACTCATTACAATCGGTGGAGAAACAATTCGGTTACTGTGCATTTTAACCAGAAACAACGCAGAACGAAGAAATGAGAACAGGCTCCGGTTAAACATTTTACGCACTCAAATGTATTGGGACACACTAACATGTTTCCAAAAATATTGACACACAAACAAACATGTAACCAAAAGTATTGGGACACAAACAAAAATGCAGCCAAAATTATTGAGATGCAACGAACATGTTGCCAAAAATATTGAGACAAATGAACATGTGGCCAAAAGTATTGGGACAGACACAAAAATGCAGCCAAAAGTATTGAGACGCAATGAACATGTGGCCAAAAGTATTGGGACTCAAACGAACATGTGGCCAAACGTTTTGGGACTCAAACGAACGTGTGGCCAAAAGTATTGGGACACATGACCACTTAATCCGATAACTGCAGAAATTCATTCATTATTAATAAATTATGAATTATTACTTGCATGTGAACACACGCAGTGACGGGATGGAACCGTGTGCATTCTTATCGGTTCTTGTTCACAAAAAACACAAACTAGAGCCTCCTGCACTCATCTTCACTCGTGTCTTTGTTTTCTTAAGTTGGCGATGTGACTAAGACACGGAGAAATCCCTGACACATTAGGAGAAGGGAAGTTGGAGAACGCAGAAGCAGGGAGTTGTCAGAGGCTTTAGACACAAACCCCAGGGGTGCCAGTACGTATGGAGCTGAGTGTAGTTATTGTGTTACTGTGCCGGGTTCGAGGCGGGGTTGTGTGGGTGTGCCGTATCTCTCTCATCCTCTGTTGATTATTGTGGGAACGTGGAGGCTGTAGTTGTGCCATCGTGCCGGGCGTGGGCACCGGCGTGGGCACCGTGCTGACATGTCTCTGCTCTGTCTCTCCAGCAGTGGGAGACTTTTAGCGAACGCTCCTCGAGCTCACAAACTCTGACCCAATTTGATTCTAACATTGCACCAGCTGACCCTGTAAGTCAATCACCTAGTGCTCTTTCATGATTAATGGTTTGTTTCATTAACCCTTCCTGGGATTTCTGTCTTGGATTTTTAAAAACAAATGCATGTGTTCATTGCAAAATTCATCCACAACATGGCTACGACGTAATTATTTTATTTTTTTTTTGTTTCCTTTGTTTGTTTTGCTTGCTTAGCTTGTGATTTTTTTTCCTGCTCACTGTTTTGTGTTTGCGTAACTTACCCGGGCAGTGTCTGAGAGTCCCGATAAACGTGTGCATGTAGCTGCAGAAAAGACAGGTTACTAATAATAGAACTTTTATGTCATTTGCTCTATTGCGACACAAACGAACATGTGGCCAAAAGTATTAGGACACAAATTAACCAGAGGCCTAAAAGTATTGGGACACAATCTAACATGTGGCCAAAAGTATTGGGATACAGACTATTGTGGCCAAAAGTATTGGGACACTAACACGGGGCTAAAAGTATTGGGACCTAAACTAACGTGGCCAAAACTATTGGGACACAAACTAACGCGGGGCCAAAATTATTGGGACACAAACTAACGCGGGGCCAAACGTATTGGGACACAAACTAACGCGGGGCCAAACGTATTGGGACACAAACTAACGCGGGGCCAAAAGTATTGGGACACAACTAACGCGGGGACAAAAGCATTGGGACACAAACTAACACTTGGCCATACCTAGTGGGACACAACTACACGGGGACAAATTTGGGACACCAACTAACACGGGGCCAGAACTATTGGGACACAAACTAACACCGGTGGACAAAAGTATTGGGACACAAACTACCCCGGGCCAGACTATTGGGTGCACTCACTACACCAGTTAAACCTAACCTTTCGCACTGGTTGACACCAAACACGTATGGGACAGTCACCATACTAACACTGTCCACATGGACTACTACGGTGGGCGTGCTCTCCATCCATAACTTCAACCTGCTTGTTCACACCACCCCTAGCGGCGAATAGTAGGTCATAGGTAGGTCATTTGTGGTCTACAGCAAGGGTTAATGACCTAGACACTCGCTCCCTGTCTGATGACCATCATGCTCTACATCGCCCCGTGTATATCTCACGGTCCACACCATAACTAACACGTTGTGGCTCAGATATTTTGCACTATTTTTGTGTGTGGGCCACGAGAATCCTACTCAGGCTGTGTCCACACCACACGTCATTTGGTGATCACTCCCAAACTAACGCTCGTTTCTCTGCCAAGTCCTGCTTTCTTGTGTCGTTTACACACATCCTACCAAACTAACTACGGCGTTCCAAAAGTATTGGGGACACAAACTAACACGGGGCCATAACTATTGGGACACTAACACCCTGTCGCCATACGTGGCCATAAGTATTGGGAATACCGACTATTGTCAATGTCGTGTTCCCCTTACCTTGTCTTCTCAATTAATTGTGACAGACTCGAACACGGGGGCTAAAAGTATTGGGGACACAAACTACCACGACCGTGCCACCTGAATCTTAGTTGGTGGAAGCTCTTCCACACCTCTCCCGTGTCACCTGTGACCACTTCCCGTGCGCTCGGCTTTGCTTCCCTCGTCAGCAATCTTCCTATATATTGTTGTTAACGGCTCCGCCTCTCCTAAACGACGCTCTGTCTGCTTGTGGTCAATCCGTGACACCTGCTGTCCGCGACCAAACTAACCGCGGGGCCAAAGTATGTGGGACAACAAACTAACCACACACACTCACACACCACAGTATTGGACACAAACTAACACGGGGGCCACAAAAAAAAAAAAAAAAAAACAAAAGTCTGGGACACAAACTAACACGTGGCCAAAAAGTATTTGGACACAACTAACACGTGGCCAGAATTATTGGATACCGACTATTATGGCTAAATTATTGGGACACTAACACGGCTAAAGTATTGGGACACACCTAACACGGGCCAGGACTATTGGGACACAACTACGCGGGGACAAAAGTATTGGGACCCAACTAAACACTGGCCAAACGTTATTGGGACACAACTAACCACGGGGACAAAAGTAATTGTGACACAACTAACACGGGCCAGAAACTTTTAATTGGGACACAACTAACGCGGGGACCAAAAGTATTGGGACACAAATAACACGGGGCCAGAACTCTTGGGAAACAAAACTACACGGTGGACAAAAGTATTGGGACACACTAACACGGGGCCAGACTATTGGGACCCAACAACACGGGGCCCCCCCCCACACCCAAAAGTATGGGACCAAACTAACACGGGGCCAGAACATTGGGACACAAACTAACACGGGAACAAAAGTATTGGGACACAAACTAACACTGGCCAGAACATTGGGACACAACTAACACGGGGCCAAACGTATTGGGACACAAACTAAACACGGGAAAAAAGTATTGGGACACAAACTAACACGGGGACAAAAGTATTGGGACCCAAACTAACACGGGGGCCAGAACTATTGGGACCCACTAACACGGGGACAAAAGTTTGGGACACAAACTAACACGGGTCCCAGAACTATTGGGATCACAAACTAACACGGGACAAAAGTTTTGGGGGGGGGGGGGGGGGGGGGGGGGACACAAACTAACACGGGGCCAGAACTATTGGGACACAACAACACGGGGACAAAAGTATGGGACACAAACTAACCGGGGCCAGAACTATTTGGGAAAACAAACTAACCCGGGGACACAAGTATTGGGACCAAACTAACACGGGGCCAGAACTTGGGACACAAACTCAACGCGGGGCAAACTTATTGGGACACAACTAACGCGGGGCCAAACGTATTGGGACACAACTACACGGCCAAAAGTATTGGACACAAACTACCACGTGTGCCAAACTATTGGGACCAAACTAACACGTGGCAGAAGTTGGATACAGACTATTATGCTAAAAGGTATTGGGACCACAAACTAACGCGGGGGCCAAACGATATTGGGAACACACACTAACGCGGGGCCAAACGTATGGGACAACCCACACAACGCGGGGCCAACGTCTTGGAGCCACACTAAACCGGGGCCAACGTATTGGGACACACACTAACGCGGGGCCAAACGTATTGGGACACACACTAACGCGGGGCCAAAAGTATTGGGACACAAACTAACGCAGGGCCAGAACTATTGGGACACAAACTAACACGGGGCCAAAAGTATTGGGACACAAACTAACGCGGGGCCAAAAGTATTGGGACACACACTAACGCGGGGCCAAAAGTATTGGGACACACACTAACGCGGGGCCAAAAGTATTGGGACACACACTAACGTGGGGCCAAAAGTATTGGGACACAAACTAACGCGGGGCCAAAAGTATTTCTGGTCAGGGTCGCGGGGGTTCCGGCGCCTATCTTAGTGTCCATCATGTGGCCGGCAGGGGCGAAGTTTCAGATGGTCTTAGACCGCTGTGCCACTTGAGCCCCTGCTTTATATCCGTTATGTTAAATATGGAATATCAGCAGAGAGCTTCTGCCTACATTGGATATCAGAATAAGGTGTTTGTGCTGCACTGATCATCTTACTAAGAGCCGTGTCAGTCGAGCTTCTGTCGCTCTGTCCGCAGGTTTGCTTTATAGTTCATGGTTCAGTGTGTGTAAATGCCTAGTGATTAAAGGAAGACTTAACGAGCCGGGATTGTTTCACAGGACACGGCCATAGTACATCCTGTTCCCATCCGCATGACCCCGAGCAAGATCCACATGCAGGAGATGGAGCTGAAGAGAACCGCCAGCGGTAAACGTTTTCCCTTCGTGTGTGTTTGTGAACTTCAGCATTGTGGTCACATGACCAGGGCTTTGTTAATGCTGGTATAGGGAAGTTTGAATGGGGAAGGAGGTGACCGGCTGGTAGGGTGTTCGGTCCGGACTCGCCGATGCTTATTGGTGCTGCCGTTTTGCCGTTCCTGCTTTCCGTTACAGATGCTGTTTAACGTCACACAGGCGCTGTCGGCAGCCTGCTACACACCGAGTGCGGTGTCATTGCTGCCCTTTGTTATTTATTCCTTTATTTGGGGCAGAAATGTGTCCAAAGGCATCCATTACGGAGACGCCATAAATCGGAGCGGGCACTGAGTGGCGACACAGGACGCTACAGAAGGGTTAGCAAACACTACCGAGTAACGTTAGTGCTAATACAAAGTGCACAGATTATAGGGAAAAGGGCTGAAACTAAAATAAAATGAATTACACAATAGAATTTAGTTATTAGGGTTATTGCACTATTTGTGTATGATACAGGTTTGTGAAAGATATTTGTATAAAGATACAGTATTTCTGTTGTGTGAATGTATTTCTAAAGTTTATGTAGTATCTTTCTATAGTTTAGTTATTTTCTGTATTTCTATAGATATTCCTATTTTAAAAATATTTGTAAAAAGGTTTTTCTATAGTTTAAAGATATTTGTCTAAAAATATTTCTGTAGTATAAAGATATTTCTATTTTAAAAATAATTGTATAAAGATATTTCTATAGTTTAAATATTTCTATAGTGCTTTTCACACACAATTGATACAAAAAGCTGTTTGACGACCTGGGCATGGTAACGTCTCATTTTCAGTTTAAGCTGTGACCTGGTTATTAATAATCCTAGATATTCAAATCATTGTAATTGCAGGAGGCTAAAGTTTGTTGGAGCAATGTGCGTTGTTTTGCCCGGTTTCCACTTAAATAAAAAGGAGCGCCTTTAGCTGAGCGTACAGTCGGTAATCGTGAGCTCAGTATCGCGAGCCGAATCGAGAGCAGAGAGCATCGTTGCGTCTGTAATTATCACTAGTTAAGCAGCAGCAGAGGAAATCTTCACTTAAAGGCCCGTCTGTTTCTATCGGTCTGGGAAAAATTTCAAAAAAATTCTCAGACCTAATCATTATTTTTTTAATCGTTATTGTTTTTCCAGACCACACACACCCGACTAGTCCGTTAATCGCTAAGCCCGAGCTCTCGGAGGAGAAGATGATAGCGGCCATTAAGTTTCCGGGCGCTGCCGTGGGTAAGTGTGTTGGCACCGGGGGCTGGGTTTGGGGTGTGCCCTTGGCGTGCTGCGCTGGCATTCAGGTCCTCTGTGTGTTTGTGTTTCTTTACAGGCGACGGTTACAGCAGCTCCGATTCCTTTACGTCTGATCAAGAACCGATTTCAAGTGCTGCGACGAGACAGAGGTGATGCTCCGAATTACTGCTCCCATTTTAGGGGGCTTTGGGTTTAGGATCAGCAAATCAGAAAAAGAGCCGGTCAGGGTTTGAATCAGTGAGTCGTTTACTTGCCTCGTAGGTCATTGTTATATCCGAGTTCTGGAAAGCATGTCGGTGTTTGAATTACTGAATTGTTTGAGCCAATCAGTGTTTGATTCAGTGAACCGTTTGGTCTTGACCGAGAGTCACTCTTTGCTTGACTCGCGAGTCGGTGTTTAAATCAGTAAATCATGTGGTCATAAGAAAGTGGAGCGAAACTTTCAATGTGTCAGTATTTGATTCAGTGAATCGTTTAATAAGAGGAGAGATTCAGCCCTCTCTCGTTCAGCATGTCAGTGTTTGAATCACTGAATCGTTCGGTTCTTATGTAGGTTTGTTCATGTCTCTTCAAGCAAGTCAGTGTTTGAATCAGTGAATCATTTGGTCTTGCCTGAGAGTCACGCTGTGCTTGACTCGTGAGTCAGCGTTTAAACCCATGAATCATGTGAACGTAAAAAATAGGATTTCAGTTTTTGATTCAGTGAATCATTTAATCATTTAAAGAGAAGAGCTTAACTCTTTCAGTCAACAGGTTTGTGTTTGATTCAGTGAATCATTTGATGATGATGTATATATGCATCTCTCTCATTAAGTGAGTCAGTGTTTGAATCATGTGGTTGTCATGTAGGTTTGCTCCTTCTTCCTCAAGCAAATCATTGTTTTAATCAGTGAATCGTTTAATAATGAGGAGGGGTTCATTTCGTTCAGCATGCTGCTGTTTGAATCTCTGAATTGTTTGGTTCAAGAAAAGCAAATCAGCAATGAGCCAATCAGTGTTTGATTCAGTGAATCATTTGGATATTTCAGATGTGTGCTCCTCTCTCACTGAGTGTGTCAGTGTTACTGTTTAAATCAGTGAATCGTGTGATCCTACAAAAGATATTTGACATCAGAGGATCGAAATTTCAGATTCACTCCCCTTACCTTCAGCAAATCGGTGTTTGAATCAGTGAATCATTTGGTCATTATTGAAATTGGCTTCTTTCTGTATCACCCGATTTGTGTTTGATTCTGTGAATCATTAAGGCAAGAATTTCTCCCCTCATTCAGTAAATTTTTTGATCATGACTGAGAGAGGCTCCTGTCTTATTTTGGGGGTCAGTGTTCGAGTCTGTGAATCGTTTAATTATAGGGGTGATTCACTTCTCTTTCATTCGGCCATTTCAGTTTGAATCAGTGAATCATTTGGTCATCTGGCATTCAGTGAGTCCTTTGTTTGAACGAGTTTCTTTGGGACTCGTTCAGTCTGGCCTGGCTGTAATAATTCTTTCAACCAGTTTTAGTACCTGTTATTTTTTATTTTGCTTTAAACTCATCAGGCGTCACATCTAAGCAAACCGTGCCGACGAAACGAAGGAGTCATTTATCTGAACAGACTCACTGAAATGCTCGGTTGTTTTTACTGTGTGTGTGTCTCTTTTAATCAGCGTCCTGTTTGTTGTAGGTCTCACTCGGGCACGTCTCCTGAAGGACTGAAGGCTGTGGCTCCGCCCCCTCCCCCACCACGCCCTCACGCTTCACACTCGCGCTCCTCTTCGCTAGATATGAACAGAAACTTTGCTGCGGTCACTGCAGGTACGCGCTGCATAAGAGTGTGTGTACTACATGTTCTGGACGTGTTGCAATGCTGACTGTGTGTGTGTGTGTGTGTGTGTGTGTGTGTGGGGTGCCCCAGGAGCTCAGCAGCAGGCAGGTGCCGTGGCTTTCCCCCCTGCAGTGCCTCCTCGCCCCCTGGCTACACAGGTACAATCAGATACAGCCTGATGTTCTGCTGCTGCTTAGAATGAAGTGATGCTAACGTTCCTTCCCCGCGGTGCTTATTGGTTCCATAACGTACGTTATCCCATTCCGGATGGTGTTCCAGTTTATGTCATTATTAGGAGGTGTTATGTTTCGGATCACAATTATGCACCGTTCGGTGGCTGTCCAAAATGCCATTGGCCGTACGTTACCATGGTAACATCGTCTCTTTATGCCAACGCAAAGGGTTTGTTCCATCGTCCCCGACGTGGAGCTCTGTTCCCCCCTGCTCCTGCTTCTCTTTAGAAAATGAACATCAGCACTAAAACTGAGGGGCTATGGAGAAGTAAAAGAAAGAATGAAAGAAAGAAAGGGCAAATGAAAGGAAAGAAACAGAAGAGAAAAAGAAAACAAACGAAAGGAAAAGAACAAAAGAGAGAAAGACAAATCAAGTGAAAGGAAAGAAAGAAAGAATGAAAAGTAATGACCATGAAAAATGAAAGAACAACAGAAAGAAAAAAAGGACGGGCAAATGAAGGAAAGACAAACAAAAGAAAGAAAGAATAAATGAAAGAATGAAGAAAAGAAAGAATAAAAGACAGTACAAAAGAAAGAAAGATCAAATGAAAGGAAGGAAAGAAAAAAAGAAAGAATGAAAAATAATAAGTAATGACAAGTAAAAATGAAAGAACAACAGAAAGAAAGAAAGGAAGGGCAAATGAAAGATAACGAAAGAAAGAAATAATGAAAAAGAAAGAAAGTAATGCCAAAGACAAATGAAAGAATGAAAGAAAGAAATTAATGCTAAATTAAAAAAGAAAGGAAGGAAGGAAGAAAGAAAAGCCAAAGAGAAAATAAACAAAAATGAAGGAAAGCTAATGAGAATTAGATAAATGCTAAAGAGAATTAAAGAAAGAACAAACAAAGAAACAAGGACAGAAAAAAGAAAGAATAAAGAAAGAAAGAAACAACAAAGATACACCGACTATTTGGCAACCGAAATGATTAAAAAAGACGGAATAGTTTCTACCGAACATGATGTTTTTGATGGCGGGATTAAATCGGGCCCAGCACGTAGCGAGGTGTAAACGCAGCAAATGTGGGCTGTGCAGTAAGATAAAAAACACATTTAGGCTTTTTAATTCATGCAATGGTAAAAAATTGAGAACAATGAATGAAAAACTGTGAAAAAATGTTTAATTTGGTTCGGTTTCAGCCACAAATTTTAGTTTCG